>KN823104.1:809-19352 GCA_000827465.1 Tulasnella calospora MUT 4182
ATATGGGACATTATCCGTTTGCAGGCTGGAGACCAGAGCGAAAGGACAACGTGCAATAAATAATTATGATTCCGGGATAGAGAGAAAGAGGTATATAGTAAGATAAAGGGAAACTATCGTAATCAATGAAGCAGTGGGCGATGGAAAGGCAGGAGCTCTCCGAGTTGGCGAGCCAGTACGTAAATACGATGGGTATTAAGATAATAAATAGGGAAAGGGACTAGGCTTTTGACGATAAGCTCAAAGGTTGCCGCCTCTGCTACGCTAGTCAGAAAGAGGTGCGCGATCCGCATCTGACGGTACGGCAGGTGACATCGCCTTTGCTTGCGTCGAAACCTTGTCCTTCACGTTGATCTGCGGGATTTCTTCGATGTCCGAGTCCTCTGTTTTGACAGGAGCATCTTGAGCAGGAAGGGATTTGGGAATCGACTTACGCGATTGTTGGGAGCTGGCTGTGGAAGTAAGTCCGAGTCGACGCTTTTTCGCTGGGCGTTCATGGTGAACAAGGAACAAGCCTGGCGGGAGGTACCTATATCTCAGGTCGATGTGCCCAGCGTTCATGCTTAACGTAGAGCTTACCGTAATCGAAAAGGTCAAATCGACCTCTCCACTAAGCGCTGTGCGACTGTGCTGCCCGCTTGATATGCGTTTTACGGCTTCTGTGGTGAGAGGACGTGATTATTGGACGCCTTGCTAATGAATTGCATTACATGATCGTACCAACACCCACCAGTTAGATGTAATCAAGCCACTCATGATTCTAACTCCTTTCTTCTGCCCGAACGTGCGGAAGCGACATGCCAGGTGCTTCGCCGGTAGGGTACCGTTTCCTCCCTTGGATTGGTCCATCCATTCCACCCCTCAAACCTAGTATAGCCGGAAGTCGACGCTTATGAGTAATTTGAAGGTCGTAGAGGGCATCAAATGGTGGTTATATAAGATTACAATGAGACGTTGGGCAGACAGGATATGACGGTAGTCGAAAATCGAACACGCGCGTCTTCCTTGGCCCTCCCGGCTTCCGCACCCGGTAGGTTGTATGATTGGGGCGGGTGCCTTCTTGTTGAGACGCGGTGCACAGCTGACGATAAATCCCATGTCATACAAACAGAGGCCGACCACGAACCCCGCGGTCCTAGCCTCGATCGCTTGCTCTGAATTTGGGCTCTCCGCTCGCCTACGCCAACCTCTTATTCTTACCCAACATCGACCAGGTTCATTCTATGTCCCTTCCTTGCGGAGCTATTCTCCGATGTAACAACACCCCCGGCGCCACTCTTCCAACTCTCCTTCAATATTCGGCCGACCACAATGTACATTAGGCTTCAAAAATATCCTCTTAGTAAACTTTTCCTATGGTGAGCCACTAGTTCAAATGCCTCGAGCATGCAACAGGCATTCATGCGATGTTCTCAGTCTTTCCACGAGATCGCTTCTCCCAAACGCCCAGTCCACCTGCAAACGGAATAAAGAGGATTGGTCGGCCTTTCTCCCCCTTCGATTAACTTCCACCATCATTCCACCTAAAATTCCTTTTCACCCTCCTTAGTGGGTTTCTGAGAATGCTCAACCCTCGTCGACGTTAGCTGACATCTTCCCCTGTTTGCCTTTGTAGAGCTTCCGACTTGCCAGCCTATTCCCCTCAAACGAGTTCCCAAATCCTGCCTGTCTCAAGATCTTCTGACGATATGCTCGCCATTTTCTGGGCAAGTCTTATTGCATTCATCGCTTCATGCATCCTCTAACTTGGGTATCAATTCTCCAGATATTCTAACTCAAGGTTCCCATCAAACACACGCAGCGGAACTCCTGTCTCTGTGCAAACCGAATTGCGAAAAGAGGACGAGAAGTGCAGGAAGAGTCAATATGATCGACTGTTGCCGCATCAAGTCCAAAGCAGGCCGCAGATTCTTCCGTGCTAATCCCCTTCCTTTCTTTCCTTTGTAAACTAAACGTATCAAAAAATGTGACCTCGAGTTGTCTTTGTCTCGATGCCTTGAGCTTTTCGCTAAGACTTGGACGGGGGAGGTCAACGCCCATCTGCCAGTCACTACCCGCGCTGGGCTACCAAGGGTTCTGATGCCACAATCAAACGTCACTTAGATCAAAATTTACATTAACTACAGTGTTTAAGCCAGAAATTGCACCACAAATGAACGTCACAAGCAAAGCGACGGCTTCAAACAGTAGAACCGATGGGCCCGAATTTGATGTTAGAAATCATCACAGACGAGTTTGGGTACATTGCTTCCACATCAGCCGGCACACCTGATGTCGTTGCGCATGTACCTCTAGCCACGCCCGCAATACTTGGATCTGCACCTGGAGGGTACTTACTATCGAGCCAAAGCATGTGCGCATCCCGGTCATCGTAGATGCTCAATACCAGTACCATCCCGCGTCTTAAAGCCCCCCCCCAACGCGTCCCAGCCTCCTTTAGTCTGGAAGCTCGGCATATCGCCGAACGCTGCCTTCTGCTGGTCGCAATATTGGGACGTGATGGAATTGAAAAAAGGGTCGACTCCAGGAACGTTGACGTACGAATTGGCGATCGGGACGCCGTTCCTGCGGATCTCAATAAGAGACCCGGAGGGAGTTCCATTGTCGGTGATGAATTGAGTGACCACGGTGAGTTTCTTGGTAGTATCTACAGTGTTTCCGAGGCCGTAGAACGAGGGGTTTCCCATCCTGAAGGGGTTGAAGTCGCACCCATCGGGATCGCAGACGCCATTAGCACTGTTGCCGCTTGGAGCGGATGCGCCACAATCGTCCTCTTCACATTTGAATCGTCCTTGGATGAGGCAAGGATGCGCTGTCGTGGCTGTTGAAAACTTGTTCGCTTGCCAGAGGTCCATCTCCGCACAGCAGGATCCATATGGACCAAGACCGAAGGGCGGAGGAGTTGGGCCATTGCCTTGATAGTTAAGCTTTTGCAACAAAAAAACAAAGGAAGGGATGTTTGAATCAACCCAAGAGTCAAGCTGACTAAGTAAAAGGTTTCAACGTACATGGCCTTGAATGAACCTCACGTCTCGCGGGCACTGCGCCCCGCAATACCCAGTTCCGTACTTTGCTCCAGCGTTGTTCCACCCGGCAGGTGACTCCGCAATCCCGCCATCTGCCGCCATTTCGGCGAAGTGGATATCCGCCGCGATGCCACATTCTAGTGTTGACATGTCCACGTCGAACGCAATCTCCTGAGCCAACGGTTTAAATGTTGCGTAGGAGTTGTCGTCGGCCATAAGGTAGACTCTTGATCCAACGTTTGGGGACTGGGATCCCGATGGTCGAGTGACAAGCTATAGACGAAGAGAGCTGCCGCTTGTAGTAACCCCGAGCTCGGCATAGCTAGGTATGCCTTCAAGGGAACACGATTTGATCGCGCCTTCTTCATTGGGAAATATACCCACCTGCCAATCAGTCCCATCCCAGCAGTCCCACGACCCACTGTGATACCATCTCCAGTTGGCATCAAGGACGACTTTCCCCGCTTGAGCGGTGCAGCCCCCTGGGACGGTGCATTTCTGCCAAGAGAGTGCAGGGTGGACCTCTGGAATGACAACCCCGTAACGCTGGGCATCGACAGAAGGTGTAATTAAAACTGATAACAAGACCGAAAATAGGGCCAGAGACATCGTGGGATGCAGAGGGATACACGGTAACAGTGCATTGCGAGCAGTTGTTGTACCTTTGCCTTTTATCTCGTCGATCAACCTCACAAGAATCGCGGAAGGAGGTGCCTTGACGAAGTCGGAATCGTGCCAGAACGGACACAAGATGAGGCAGTGAACCCTGCAAGGCACATCGATATCTCCATTGGGGAAACCTGAACGGAGTAACTGCAATCGGCGGGTCACGCAAAGGCTTGGCAGAATGTGTGGATTCGGCATCGCTTGACCACCCGACCTATTAACTCGGTGAAAGTGTGCCTTTCTCCTATCAATCCAGTTGAATAATCGGTCATTTCCGTGCAGCCGGTAAATCAGGTCCTGCCAAGGAAAATGCAGCAAGGAAGCAACGAGTTTGAACAGCAAGAGCTCAAGCACACACTGCAGTGAATGACTTGAGCTTGACACAAATATTGGGGTTAAATAATGAAACAACACACGACGGCAAGTTTCAATACACGGTAGAGCCAATCGGCCCGAATCTACTGTTAGAAATCGTCACCGACGATGTTGGGAACATGGCTTCCACATCGTCCGGCACACCTGATGTCGTTGCGCATATCCCTCTAGCTACACCCAGGAGGCCTTGACTTGCGCCCGGAGGATACTGGCTATTGAGCCAGAGCATGTGCGCATCCCGGTCGTCATAGATACTGAGTACCAGTACCATTCCGCGTTTCAAAGCCTCTCCCACTGCATTCAAGCCTCCTCTATCCTGGAAGCTCGTCCTGTCCAAGAAAGCCGCTTTCTGCTGGTCGCAGTAGTTGAACGTGATGGAATTGAGAGAGGGGTCAACTCTAGGAACGTTGACGTAAGAATTGGTGATAGGGACGCCGTCCTGGATGTACTTCCTGCGGATCTCAGTAAGAGATCCGGAGGAAGTTCCATTGTCGCTGATGAATTGAGTGACCACGGGTGAACTTCTTAGTAGTGTCCACAGTCTTCCCGCCGCCGTAGAACGGGGGTTTTCCCATCCTGAAGGGGTTGAAGTCGCCACCATCGGGATCGCAGAACCCATTATATCTTGTACCGCTTGGACCCGATGCACCACAATCGTCCTCTTCGCATCGAGACCGTTTTTGGATGGTGCAAGGATGAGCGGTCATGGCTATTGAGAATGAGTTCGCTTGCAGATCCGTATCGGCCGAGCCCGGAGGTTGGTGGAATCGAAACCCAATCATACAGGTTAGCCTTTTACACATAAAATGAAAAGGGGATGAACTCTTAAATCAGCGGATGAATGTTAAAACAGATCCTGTCGACATACGTGGCCCTGGATGAATTGTCCCGCATTTCGCCCCAGCGGTGTTCCTCCCACCAGACTCCGCAATACCGCCATCCGGGGCCATTTCAGCGAAATGAATATCCGCCGCAATGCCACATGGTAGGTCTGACGTATTTTCGTCGAGCGTAATCTCCTGAGCCAACGGTTTGAATATCGCCCAGGTGTTGTCGTCGGCCATAAGGTAGATTCTTGATCCTACGTTTGGGTCTTGGGATCCCGATGGCTGAGTGCGAAGTTTGAATTTAGAACATTCCCGCTTGTAGTGACAATGAGCTCGGAATAGCTGGGTATGCCTTCGAGATAACAGCCTTGGTACATGGTCTGTTCATTCGGCCAGAGCGTATGCCAGATCCCATCAAAGCAGGGACCGTACCCCGAGCCGTAACTGTGGTACCACCTTCAGTTGGCATCGAGAACGAATTTACCCGCCTGAACGACACAGCTCCCTGAGGAGGTGTATTTCTGCCAAGAGAGAGCTGGGTGGACTTCTGGGATGAGGGTTCCATATCGCTGAGCCTCAAGGAAAGGCGTGAGTACAAGAGATAGGAAGATTGGAACCACAACTGGAGACATCGTGGGACGTAGAGGGTTATAGGTGACTGGGGGGTCGTAGTGAGTACCTTGGCATTTATCTGTCCGATCAACCTCCCAAGAATCACGAGAGGAGATGCCCTGGGAAAACAAGAAGAAAGCTAAGAGGGATCATACCGGCTGAGACATGATGGCCACCAATAAGGTTTGGTAGAAGCTCTACACCAATATCTCGACGACTGTGATGGGCAGGTGAGGGGGGTCTTGGCGGAACCTGAGAACCTGTGGTCAGATTTCATCTCGACCCTCTGGGCCGGAGAATAGATAATTTCATTTTTGAGATGGCGGGCACCAAAGAAAAAACAATTCGCTCACATTTGGTTCGCCCGAGGGTGGCTGAATCATTAACTGAATCAACGATAAATGAAGTAACACGCTACGGCATCAACTACGTGGCCGGAGAGACGAGTATCATCGGTTTTTGAGCCTCTCTGAAGCCCATAAAATGGCTCGATTGGCCCGCCTTATACTCCCGCTTTGTTAATAGGAACGAGTACCTCGGACTAGCGCCAATGGTCGGCGGGTACCGAAACCTGCGCTCCGCTGAGCACGAGATCCAAGTGCATGGGTACGACGGATTTTTGCAAGATCGCTTGTGTGAAGCAGACAGCTGGGGCATTGAGCTTGAAATATTCGTGAATGCAAAAGGAGATGCGCACTGGACGGATACCGAGTATAAGTTGTGCCAGCCCTTTAGCAGACAAACCTCAGTAAAACCCATCCCTTAAATAAACAAACAAACAACAAACACTAAACGTTATTACTAATAGTCATCTCAACCCCCCATCCCACGTCGTTAGTTTGTCTGCAAGAGCTGGGTAAAAGCCTGACGTCAGCCACTTTCTCCCGATCGCGCGGCCGGTGGAATTATTTAAGGCCAGTTTCTCCCGAATTCACTTCTCCGGAAATTGGATGAACAGACAAGAGTTCCTGGAAGTTGAGATAAAATTCACTGATCTTGGGCATGCAATGAATGGGCCGAACCAAGATGAATTAGTAAAGCAGCAGGAGCGGCGCCACGAAATGAGACACGTTGGTCAGCCCATTTTCAACTCAACTACAAAAGAAAGACGAAGCCAGGTTCGCTTGTTGTCGAAAGGGTGCGTTTCGCTTAGCAGTAAAAGAGATGTGGATTGAAAGGAGACGTTGCGGGGTTGTGAACGAGCGAGGATCGGCCTTGCGGCAGCGGCGCGGCATCGTCAGCTGACGCAGCCAGAACCAGCAGGTCGGAGCAGATAAAAACGCAGCCACCATGCTTATATATAGCTTCTATCGACAAAACTCGCCATGTCGTTAATTGTTTTGAGTTGTTCAGCTTGGACTATTAGCAGGAAGGTGAATAAAGATGGCTGGCTGGTTCGGCACCGCCATGCCGCTCCCTGTTTAGGGTGGCCCGTGTGAGAGGTTGATTTTGGACGCGCGACCAAGCCTCAACTTCGCTCAAGCGTGCACGGAACATTCCAAGATGCGGCTTAGAAAATGTCCAACAGCCACTACGGCGTGCCTATTCACCTCACGGAGAAAGACGCCGTTTCCGGATGGTGAGGCTCGAGCTCTGCCGTCCGTTTGAACCCCCCACCACCATCGGCCCCAACCAGTTCTCATATTCGCTCGTGTTCTCTCTGTGAAACTGATATTTGGACTTTATCTGTCAGACCTTCCCAACCTCTTTCTGACGAACGCTTGAATGCAAAACCACACGAGTCACCTTGCATCCCGCTCACCTTCGCTCGGGTCCAACGACGATTCCTCTAGTACTTCTCAGCTGAGCGCTCAACTGGTAAGTGATTCCGGGTCAAACAATAAATTTTGATGACTTACCGAAATGAGTTTCTGGTAGAAAACTAAGCTCGAGAAGCTTACGCGGTGGCGTATTAGCCCCTCATCAATCACGTTCCCGGACGGCGCCCCCCAGTTCCACGGAGGATGTGCGACCGTTTCTCGTGCCTCCTTAGCTTGTTCTTCGGATGTTCGAGCTGGAATGAGCGAATCTAAAGACCTCAAAAACGAAGATGTGAAATCTAGGGATCGAAGCCTCAAGTTCAACGACATTTTTTCAAATTTGGGGCAAGGACGCAATGCTGAAACTGCTGTGCAGTTGAAGGTAGGTAGTTAGCATCTCCAGCCTTCTACTACAAGCTGTTGAGCAACCCTTCGATCCCGATCCTCCAGCCCGTAGCGGTAAAGAAGATGAAGATAGCAGGCGATCTAGAGCGGGTCTTAGGGGTAGGCATGCCCCACACAGCTACTTGGGGGTCAAGCGCTAAAGTTTCCTTAGTCGACGCTTAGGGAGGCGGGATTATTGCTCAGACTCGCGCACAAAAACATCATTAATCTCGAAGGGTTGGTCGAGGACGTATCAAAAGGCATCATATGGCTGGTCTTCCCCTGGGAAGACAACGGAACCTTGAGCGACTTCATCGCCTCACGCGACTGGGAAATTCCGGAGCGAATCTCGCTGGTACGATTAGGTCGATTTTTCTTCGAACGAACTCTAAGAATCTCTATTCCAGATTTCAGATGTGACGGACGGAGTGGCGTATCTTCACAGCCGAAAACCCCCCATTTGCCACGGTGACCTTAAATCCGTAAGTTTTGATACATTGGTGATGATATACGCGGCAAACCTTGTTGTATGGCTCACAGATTAACGTACTGGTCAACTCAAAATGCCGCGCAATAATTACCGACTTTGGCAGCGCCCGTCTTCTCGTCACTGAGAATCCCAATAAGCGGAAGGGGCCAGCCAAAAACGAATCCCAGCCCGTACCGTCGCTCGAAGCGACGTTTTCTAGCTCCACCAACACTATAACCTTGACCGGAAATCAGTACTCGCTTCGCTGGGCCGCTCCAGAGCTGTTGAATGAGACACAATTCAGCCTCGGGAGCGATATTTGGGCATTGGGTTGGGTTGCTTATGAGGTAAAGCTACATTCCTGTGTTATTGACACCCGATACTCATGATCTCGCATCTCACAGGTCATGACCAACTCAATTCCATTCCAGGGGGTTGGGGACGGCGTCGTCGTCTTCCGCGTGATTCAGGGAGACCTCCCTTCCATCAACGAAGACACTCGCATGTTGTTAATTAAAGCACTTTGCTCCGTTATGATCAAGTGCTGGAGCATCGATCCCACCAAAAGGCCGACCGCTGTGGATTGTCGCAAGTCAATCAATTGCTTGGTGCGTAATGCCAGCTTCTGTTACACTGCTCGAGGCTGACCTAATTTGGAAACAGCCCATGATTATTCCAAATGCAGTGCGAGAAACAAATGTAACAGCTTCCAGAGTTTACTCTCCGGAGCTTCTGCTGAAAGTGGGAATTATGCACCGACGGCAGGGTGACTTCCTCAGCGCATCCAAGTTCTTCACCGAGGCTTTGGACCTATACACGGACCACACCGACACCAAAGGAAAGGCTATCACACTGTCGGAGCTTGCTCAGGTGTATCGGCTCCAAGACAGAAACGAAGAGGCGGCAAAGTTTTACCGCAAGACTCTACGAATTTGCACCGATATCGGCGACAGCCAAGGGAGAGCCTCCGCTCTATTTGGTCTCGCTGAGGTGCACCGGGCTCGAAACGAATACAACCAGGCCGTCACCCTCTACTCCCAAGCCTTACAAATCCGCGTTGACATCGGCGATAAACGAGGGAGGGCTTCCGCTCTTTCGGGTCTCGCTGAGGTGCATAGGCTTCGAAAGGAGTACAGCGAAGCCATTACGTCCTACTCCGAGGCCTTGCAGATTCGTACCGACATAGGTGACAGAAAGGGGAGAGCCGCCGCTCTTTGGGGTCTTGCTGACGTGCATCGGCTTCGGAGGGAGTACGACCAGTCCATCACGTTCTACTCCGAGGCCTTACAAATCCAGACCGACATCGGCGACAAACATGGGAGAGCCGACTCTCTTTCGGGTCTCGCTGATGTGAACCGAGTTCGAAAGGAGTACAGTAAAGCCGTTACGTTCTACTCTGAGGCTTTGCAAATGCGGATCGCCATCGGCGACAAAGAAGGGAGGGCCGACGCTCTCGAGGGTCTCGCCGAGGTGCATCGAGCTCAAAACAAGTATAACCGCGCTGGCAAATTCTACGCCGAGGCCCATCAAATTCGAGCTGAGACCGGCGACAGACATGGGAGAGCCTCCGCTCTTTATGGTCTCGCTGAGGTGCATCGGGCCCGAAACGAGTACAGCCAGGCAGCTACGTTTTACTCCGAGGCCGCGCAAGTTCGGACGTCGTTTGGAGATAGAAAAGGGAGAGCATCCGCTCTAGAGGGCCTTGCTGAGGTGCATCGGGTTCAAAACGACTACAACCAGGCCCTCGTGCTCTACTCCGAAGCCTTAGAAATCCGCACCGACATCGGCGACAGACGGGGGAAAGCCTCTTCTCTCTGTGGTCTCGCTGAGGTCCAACGCCTTCGAAACGAGCACCACGAGGCGGCCATGTCCTACTCCGAGGCCCTGAAAATCCTCACCGATATCGGAGACAGCAAGGGAAGAGCCTCCGTTCTTTGCGGTCTCGCCAAGGTGCATCGCCTTCGAAACGAATATGGCCCGGCAGTTGCGTGCTATTCAGAGGTCCTGGAAATCCGCGCCGACATTGGGGACAGACAAGGAAGAGCCTCCGCTCTAGAGGGTCTTGCTGACGTCTATCGGCTTCAAAATCAGTACAGCCAGGCCGTCGCATCCTACTCCGAAGCACTGCAAATTCGCGCGGACACTAGCGACAGGGAGGGGACAGCTTCCGCTCTTTTGGGTCTCGCTGACGTGCATCAAGCTCAAAACGAATACGCCGAGGCCATTGCATGCTACTCACAAGCCTTACAAATTCGTACCGACATCGGGGATAGACAGGGCAAGGCTTCCGCTCTTTTGGGTCTCGCTGACGTGCATCGGGCTCGAAACGAATATGGTCAGGCCATTTCGTTTTACTCACAGTCCCTCACAATTCGTACCCAAGTCGACGACAGACAAGGAATGGCCTACGCTTTGCGGGGTCTTGCTTGCGTGCATCGCCTTATGCACGAGCACGGCGAAGCAATCACGCTCTATTCCGAAGCATTGCAAATTTGCACCGACATCGGCCATAGAAGCGGGACAGCCCACACTCTGATGGGCCTTGCTGACGTGCATCGTGACCAAGGCAATCATGGTGATGCCATTCATCGTTATGAACAAGCTGCTGAAATATTTGAACACATTGAAAATGCTAATACAGCAGCCTATTGTTTGGGGCAAGCTGCTGACGCTCGTCGATTAGTAGAGGAACTGCATACCACATAATGTTTCGAGATCTTAGAGTTTGATCGGGCTTTCTAGTACTTCACCATGATTGATGTCACAAATGTAATGTAAAATCTCTACACACAATCCAATATTTGTTGTTGACGCTTGCGGTCCGTTCAAATTTTGGTCACTAGTTTTCGTCTTCCGTAGTGACATCAATTGATGAGTTTCGTCTTATACACTCGCCCTTCGAACATCTTCACTCTCCCATCCCGGGACCTTGCTCTTGTTTTGGTGCCGCCACACTGTCGAGTCCCGGTGGTCTCCGGACCCTACGTGTTCATCAAGCTAGCGAAAAATCCGGTATAATGAAGTCAAGTTGTTTGGAAGTTGGCGCAGCTTCAGGCCCGCCGAGCTTGGTCGGGATCAGGAATCGGTGGCAAATCTTGACTGAGCCCACGCACACGATCCGTTCGAACTCCGCTTGAACTCACTCGCCACACTTTTCGAACGTTAAGCCCGCTCCGCGTCATGCGATGTAGCGGAGACTCGGAAAACAAACACGAAAACATCCATGACCATAACGGGGAGGGGCAAAGGGCGTGGTGCCAAGGGCGTCGGCGTCCGGATAGGTAGCGACAACTAAGTACTTTTACTGTTTCTTATACATCCGGCTCTTTCTAAGCACACTTTTTTCAAACCCATCTGCGGCGCTGATGGAGGTCTAATGTATTTAGGTTTATTCAGACCTACATATCTGATGTATTTTTGCAACTGAAAGAATTGTAATAATGACATTTTTCCAATGAGTTGTCGCTATCTATCCGGACGCCGACGCCCTTGGCGCCACGTCCTTTGCCCCTCCCCGTTATGGTCATGGATGTTTTCTTCTGAGTCTCGGCTGCATCACATGACGCGGAGCGGGCTTAACGTTCGAAAAGCGTGGCCGCTGACTCAGCGAGTGGGTTCAAGCGGAGTTCGAACGGATTCGGGTTCAGTCTATTAACCCTGAGCCGGAGGGGGCCCAGGACTCCAACCGGCGCCGGCGTCTGCCCGAAAGAATGCTTTCTGCGTCTTCCATTTAGCAAAGCCTTCCATTTGTATCTCTAGCACCTCCACATTAGCATTCCGATGTTTATCCGTAAATTGAAAAAGTGGTCTATAAACGGCACGTGATACAGGAAGCGACCCTTAGAACGTAGAGTCCGCTTACGTGTACGGGTCCCCTCACGTATGATTTGCAATCGATAACCAAATCACAACTATCCCTTCGCCCTTCCTGGACCAGGAGGCACAAGAAGAAGAATTCGGGGACTTCGAGTTCGCAACCCCGACCCTTCAGTCTTGTCCTTGAACGGAGCTCTCCCTTTTCATTCTAAACCCCCTTCCATTACGCGTCACCCTCTGCATGGGTAGCCGCACCCAACCGCACCCAACCATGAGCACGTTACTTAAAGACCGACATACTCTTCGCTATGGTGTGCCGAACGAGGACGGAGCTACTCCAACCGCACACGGGGAACGTCAGGACCTTCCTGTCATTATTCCCTCATCCTCCAACTCATCCTCCTCATCTTCCCTCGCCCTTCCGTCGTCTTCTTCCACCATCCCATCCTTATCGCACCGAAACAGTGCGAAATGGCGTTTCGCAATGCCACCCGCACCAGAACTTGACCTTCTCTCCCTTCTACCAACTCCCCAATCATCTCCGCTTTCTGTGGCCCCTCCTCTCCCTTCCATTTCTGCGCCGACTTTACTACCAGATCGTCAGCAAGCACCACCGCCACCGCCCACGCCACCACCGCTTCCTCCGGTTCCCAAGTCATCCCGTCCACCTTCACCACTCCCCTTCCCAACAGTTCGTGGAACAGGGGGACACAGGAGAAAAACCTCTACTGTTTCTCAAATATCACAAGCCCAATCACAAGCCCAATACTCTCGTGACTTTTACGCTTCCACCACCAGCAACTTCAGCAGCAGTAGCGCCGGGGGATCGTCCATGCCGCCTTCCGTTCCAGCGAGGTCACCATTACGGCGGCCGACAGCGAAGAGCACGGCCTCCTTTAGTGGGATTCTCAAGGAGTTTGACTTGGCTCCCAATTCGCCTTTGCCCTTATCCCCAACATCACCGTACTCGACGACAACGCATGGTGGACCAAATCCAAATTACGCCTCGTTTGAGGCAGGTGGAGGAACCGCCGTTCGCCCCTCTCCTAAGCGACGGGCCCTTTCACGACGCACATCAGATGCTTCAGAATCAGGATCATCTTTATCCTCGGAGACGATGATGAATCCGAATCCGTCGTTCACTTCCTTCGCGCCGACATTAACGCCTGATCACGCCAGTATCCTCACCGCCACAATACCATCTGAGGAGAAGAGGAATAATAAACGAAACAACGCTTTACTAGAACTCCTATCATCAGAGAGAGCGTATGCCGCTGATCTTGCGCTCGTTCGCGACATCCACATCCCATTATCCAAGGGTCTTCCCACCCCGTTTGACCCAACTTCACATAGCGGCAGCCTTACGACCCTCGCATCCTCAGCGAGATCACCGGAGGTGGTCAATGCGACCGATATACCGATGCCGCCGAAAACGTCCAAGATCGTGTTCGGTAATATTGATGAGATCGCCGTGTTCGCGGATAGGTTCTCGGAGGAGTTGGAGGATGCTTTAGGTGATATCATTCTTGGCGGGGTTGGAGAGGATAGGGTAGGCAAATTATTCCTAGAAATGGTACGTGGTCCCAGCTTATCGTCCATCAAAGCGAGGCATGTACTTATATGCCGGTGCGTAGATTCCCGTCATGGGCCCACTGTACAAAGCTTACATCACCAATCATCCCGCTGCCAATACCGAGTTCCAATCGCTCCCTCCATCCCCTGCATTAACTCGATATAACGCTCAATGTCGCAAATTCGTTAGCATCCACAGCAAGGCGTGGGACGTCCCCAGCTTCCTCATCAAACCCGTCCAGCGTTTACTTAACTACCCATTTCTCCTTGGAGCTATCTACAACGAGACGCCAGACTCCCATCCAGACAAGCAGAACTTGGCTGATGCCAAGGTGAAAATCGCAGAAGTTGCCAGGATAGTCAACGAAAGTCAAAGACGATGGGAAGTCGTCAAGGCTGTCTTGGATAGCAGGAGTAGCAAGTCAAATGGTACTGGGACTATGGCATCTAGAGCAGGCTCACCCAAGATAAACCCGATCGTGAGGTTTGGTAGCAGGATCAAACCAAATTCTGAGGCTGCCAATGTTGAGCGAGATCGAATTGAGCTAGAGCAGTGGGATAAGAGGATCAAGGAATGCGAGGCCGTTGTAAAGGATGTGGCTAAGCGTGAGTGTTTTTTATGTCCCCCACTGTCTACGACATATAGAGTTTAACATGCTCTTCTGCCGTTTTAGAAACACTGGAATGGAATCAAGCTCTTGACACCGCCATGGAGCGACTCCGAAACTGGAATGCAGCGTTTGGTCGCGTGACCGGTCTTGAATTGACAGGCATAGAAGCCGTAGGGGCGTTTGCAAAGGTGGTCCAGGGACTGCAAGTGTTGTCTTACGAGTTTGTCAGCGAACTTCGTTTGTGAGGCTGTCATTGTCATTGACTTTCATCCGACTTTAGAACAAGACCGTGCAAACAGTGTACCTGCCGCAACTCTCCCTCCTCTTACACACGATTTCTTCACCTCGTATCCTTCTCGCCCACACACACACCCTTCACCAATCCCATGTGGCTCTGCTCAATATACCTTACAAGGCTCTCCAACCCAGCTCACTTGTAGAAGCCTCAAATGACTATCGAGTGCTCCGTGGTACCCTCCAAGAACAACTTCCAACCTTTGTCCGTCTGTTTGAGAAGGGTCTCGCAGCACTCGTTCTTGAATTTGCAGAGTGGCAAATGCGGTTGTGGAGGGAGGTAAAGGAGCTATGGACTTCCTTCTGGATTATCTTGGCCACTGGAGGAGAGGGTGATCTAGACGTAGCAGAGACTCTTCATGATAAAGCCGGGATCGTCAAATTCTGGAAGGAGCGCTATAGTAAAGTAGAGGCAATCCTCGTCGGCTTCCGGACCGTCACCCCCACGGAAGAGGCCATTACCTGGGAAATGGTGGAGCGAGAACTTGCTTATCGCTCAATGTCGTCCACACCATCCATGCGCTCTTACCATCGACGCGGCAATTCGGCTCAGCCCGAGTCTCAACTCGTCCATGTCATGACCGGCCCCATGATTCCTGCCCCGGCATTCATCCCCTCGCCGAAAGACAAAGAAAAGCATTGGGAGCTGAGGGAGGCACCTCTTTCCTCAAATACTGAAGATGCAAACGACACCAGTGGAAGTACAGAAGACCCTGTACCGAAACCGGTCGAGCCTCACGCCCAGAACCGCGGACCGGGCATGGCGTTCGGTGACTCGGCTTCTATTCCCGGCGACACCGGTTCACTGCACGCTATGAGTCTCAGACCGTTCCGCCGAAAGCTCACAGATACCGTATTTGGGACGCCGAGATCCTCAACCTACAGTCAGACAACGTTTCGGCAGTCCAATGCGCTTTCGGACCTTTATCCAGATTTGACAGCCTCTCATCGTTTTAGTGGCACCTCATCATTGGGACCTCCGACTGACCCCTCCCGAGATTCGATTTCACTTCTACAACCATCGAGGCTCAGCGGTAGCTCGTTTGTACCCGAAGTAACCGTACAGTTCCAGCTTGACGAGGAGCCGAGGGTGACGAGGGAGGCATCTCGTTCCTCGAACAACGAGAATGCACACGACACTGTAGGAGGAACGGAAGCTTCTGTGCCGAGGCTACTCGAGCCGTACGCCCAAGACCGCGGAGTAGGCATGGCGCTAGCACGTGCAACGTCCCTCAAGCCGAATAACCTACCAGTTTCTCCTCGAGACAAGAAGAAAGCGAAGGAGAAGGAAAAACAGGAGAAGGAGAAACACCAGTTCAGGGAGCTCGATGACTCGGCTTCCATTCGCGGCGATGCTGGTTCAATCCGTGCTACGAACCCAAGACCGTTCCGCCAAAAGCTTACAGATACCCTTTTCGGGCCGCCAAGATTCCCAAGCCATAGCCGAACACGGTCTCAACAGTCGAATACCCTGTCCGAGCCTGACCCAGATTGGAAGGGGTCTCGTCGTTCTAGCGACACCTCATCATTGGAACCCCCGGCCCCGAGCGCCCACTCCCGAAACGCCTTCTCGTCTTTGCCGCCTTTGAGGGTCGGGGGCACCTCCTTTGCATCTGAAGCTCCTGTGCCTTTCCAGCTTGATCCTCCACCTTCACCTCTTTATACCTGCGTTACCGTATGTCCCTTCAAGTACGATCGCTCAGCCACCTACATGAACCTCCCAGTGCTGGACTTGGATATTGGTGATACAATCCATGTTCTATACGAAGCGGGCCATCCTAAGGAGCACGCACTCCCCGGCTATGTGGACGAAGGTGACGATTGCCTTCTCGCTGCCCGTGAGGACCTTACTGGACGCATTGGGTGGACCTTGGCATCATATGTTATCCCCATCCAGTAAATATCGTTTGGAACATGCCGGTGCTATGTGCACGATGATATCTTTTTCGAATCGTAATTACTGGATCCATATTTTGATATCCCTCTACTGCGCTATGGTCTTTTTGTATAATTAGCTCTCACGGATTTCCGCTTTGCTGTTGGATTGCGTGCCTTGCACGATGTAGAATACCAAGATAATGAAAGAACATCGATTAGATTCGTGACTGTCAAACCTATGGGTACAAAAATGATCAAGAGATCACAACCGAGACTGTGATACCAGATTTTGAATAATATAGAGGGGGTAGGCATGTATCTATGATTCTATCAGGTAGCTAGTCCTCGCTGTCAAGCATAGAAGAGTTAAACGAGGAGCTTCGATCGGTAGGCGCATCAACTCACTCTTCATCATCATTGCGTGTCTTCCACCAGTTTACCCATAACTGCACACTTCGCGACCCGGAAAATCTCTGAGAGCTAGATGAGATGGAAGATGGCACGAATAGTCAGAAGTCACCGTCTCGAAAAAAACCGAATAAATCCGTTGACATAGCTCATTATCATGAGTGTAGTTGTAGTAAGGTGGTGCGTCATCATCTAACGCGATCCTTCCTCCTCTCCAGAATGCCAACTGATTGAGGTGGTAAATTTGGACTGGGCCGGGTATCCCCCTAGGTCCTACGGCGGGGCACTGCGAGGTCGATGTTCGGGAAGAAATTTGAGGTCAGGACATTCCTACTCGTTATCCTCGATCGCGCACTTGGGATTGCAGTGTGTCGGCTTGGGGCACATATCATACCACTCCCTGTCGCTGTAGCAAGGATAACTGAGCGGGCTGACGGGGTAGTATGATCTCCGGTTGTCATCAGGTACGATCTTGCCCGTCTATGTAGTGCGGGTCCCGCCAGGGTACATTTCTGCCAAGCTCGATGAGGATGTAGTTCCCATGGAATTAGACTTGAACGAGGCACGAGAAAAGTGATGCCGAGAAAGTGCCAAGAGAGCGCCGTGGCCATGAGGAGGTATTGGGGGTCATAGCCACATACCAAAGCATTGCCACGTCCTCGGTAAAAACGCGAGAAATCCGGGAGGACTCTTGGCGAAGACAGAGAACAATCCCTCAATCCATGGAGGCACGATACGGACGGCAGAGGTTCTTTCGATTTCCGCCGCAAGGCACAGAATTCTAGAAGATGTCACCCGCCGGTTCCTCAAGGGGACGAGCTTTCCAGGAACGGCTGGGATGCTTGGCGGGAAAAGGGTATTGCGGAACGTGCGAAGTTGCGGTTTCGTACCGAAGCCTTGCACAACGGCATATTGAATTCCGACTCAAGCGGCACGATATCCCGCTACCACACCAGAGGACGATCGATACCTTGGTCCTCAAAATCAGGAGAACAAACTGATCACATTTACTCGTACAGAGCTCAGCCAGGACAGAGTACAAGGTACATGGGCTAGAAAACAGTAAGCGCCCTCACCGATATTATCCTTCGCTTGACTAGGGTTTACCATACGCAGTTTACAACCAGATCTCGGTCTCCGTTTCAAATCTGTAGTTTTCCAGCTCGCTGAGCGCCTTCTTGCGGTCCTCGCGTGCCTGTAATCCGGTAAAAGGAGTTAGGGAATCACCCTAACGGCATAATCTGACGCCAGAAACCTGACCTTAAAAATTTTCTCATCGGCGTCAAGATCAATCTCCTCCTGTTCATCATCCACCTGCATTTGCTCCTTCTTCGCACCTCGACGAGGTCGCTTGCGTTTCCTCGAGGTATTTCCTCCCGCCTCATCCTCGCTGTCGCGGTCCGCTGCAGATACTTTCGCTTTGTGACGATTGGACACTTTTCGCTCCTTCTTGGCAATAGTCCGTTGACCCAGCTTTGGGAGTCTCTTGGCTGGCCTTCGTTTGGGCAGCAATTCCTCCAGCTCCATAGTTGTCAATCTGGGGGATCCGGGCCGTTCGGGAGTTGCCTCAAGAATAGTAACCCCGGAAGAGGGAACTTGGGAAAGGGATTGAACTGATGACCGTCTGGTTGACCTACGGAGCTTGGATACTCGTGGGCGCTTGGGGGTGGCAAATGCTCTCGGAGCGTTGTCTTCATCCTCGTCTTCGTCTTCGTCTTCGTCCTCTCCTAGTTCCCATTCTAACTCTGCAATGACCGCTGCCTCCTCTTCAAAGCTAAGCTCGGCTCTGTTACCGCCTGCTTGTTGCTTTGATGCTTCGCGTCGCGTTTGGAGTTGTCTCTCAGC
>KN823104.1:48917-63085 GCA_000827465.1 Tulasnella calospora MUT 4182
TTAGCCCCAAACTTATCCACAAAACAATATACGGCGAAAGAAGGACGTACCACTTCATCTTTGATAGCCAATTCCTCCTCTTTCCTTAATGCGCTGTGTCGGTCCCTCTTTGCCTCTTCCTGCCTTCGAACGAGGTTCACGTCTCGGTTGATCTTGCCGTAGATTCGAGCGTCAATCTCTCTGCGTTTCCTAACCTATTGGAGCCACTGAGTCAGTCTTATTCGTCTCAATTCTGTAGTTCTGGGTCTATTTTGCCGAAGGGCGTAACGACATGGAAACAACACATACCGCTTCAGTTGGTTCGCTGGCATTTTCCTCTTTCGCCTTCTTCAAAGTACCAAATACTTGCGAGAATAGGCTCCTACTTTTCTTCGCTGTTTCTGATGCTTTCTCTTGTCCCGGACGCTTCTTGCCCGAAGGCCCTGCAGCAGGTTCAGAATTGGACTGGGTGAGAGGGACCTCGTTCTTGGGTGGTTGGCTAGAAATGACATGTAGGAGCCGGTCAGAAATAGCAATGAGGAGCAAAGCGGAGATCCAGACCTACACTTCCTCGACTTCTGCCATGGGTACTGGGCTGTGGGGGACCGAAAGCAGCAGGGGTGGGGCCCGCGAATGGATGGTCGGGAGTGGAATACTGTCAAGGCACGGGGATTAGCTGAGATGTCACATGGCATCATGCCGCCCAACGATCGCCGCGCGTGGCAGCTTGAACCCAGACTCGCACTGGACAAGAGCTGATTTCTGTGAGATCGACCGAAATTGCTGCAGGAGAAGGGACCCATGGAGAATTTTGTATCCCATCGCGTGGTTTCATACCCAAACCAAATCTCCTAATTAAAATTCACGCCTTCCAAGCTCAGCTCCCGTCCGATCGATCTACAGGAATGCAGTTCGAAAATCCCTCAACTGGACTTCAACAAACAGCCAGTTTCACAGCACCTTGCACGCGCTCTTGCCTGTTTTCAGCCAACTTGCAATGTGCTGTGCATTACCGTCGGTGGCAAGTCTCTCGTTAATTTGACATCTACCAATGCTTGGGATACCGTTGCTAGTTCCCCGCCCTTTAGCCCTAATCGGCACAGATTTGGTACCGTCCGTCCCTTTTATCTCAATCGCAGCTATCCGCAGGGCCTCTTACCCACCTCTCCATCCATCCGAGGTCGTGGTAAGTTTTCATAATTTGGGGCGCGAAGCTTAAGGCTCCAGCATGCTCGTGGAGCTTCAACGACCTACAGCCCCCACCCATCTACCTTCCTCGAAGGCCCTACCCGCCCTGTTAACTCCCTTTGACATGTAATTAATTTGTGGTTTCTTCCTGTAGAAGCCACGTGTTCATGTGTCCAGGTTTGTTCCCAAAGTTTGTGAACCCAGCATCGGTGGCGGACATATATCTTCGTTATCACCTCCACCGGGTCATGTCCCGAAGCCCGACCTCGCATATCGAGTGCTCACGGGACATACAGGCTCACTCCCAACAAAGAGTTCTAGAAGGTGACGATAAGATCTAGATGTCGGGCTGGAGGAGTAGAAGCTGATGCCGCCCGAGGAACAACAAATACCACCAAGCCTCGTGTTTCACACGTGCCGCCCAAAACGTCAGCCAAACCTCCGATCGGCAAGAGTTCGAGATCCCTTGCGAAAGAGGAACGAGCTTCCGGTCAAGTCCATCTAACTGCATCCCAAACGTCCCAGTAACTGGTACTATTCTCGATGGTGACTATCTCTTACACCGTTGCAGGGTCGACTGCACTTCATCCTTAAGCCCGATCGCTCTGTTCTTCTAGGCCTCTTGCTACACAACGGTTCCGTCGCGATCAGTAAGTAAAAATTCAATTAGCTTCTCTCAGATGTCAATTAATTAATTTTTTGTTGTTGTTGTTCTAGTCTCCTGGAGAGTCGCTAGCCTCGTCGCAACGGTGGTGGAGTCGCATTTCATCCTTCGTCGGGAAACAACCAGCGCCAGAGCTCCCAACACACTCAAGTCACATTACCCAGCCATCTATCAAAGAGCTCGAATCAAGGGATGGACGTATTTGGGGTGGCAACGCGACAGGAAAATCCAGTCCTGACAAGGTGAGATCCAGGCAACCCACATGCAAATTCGAGACTTCGAATTCCGGGTCCAGTATTTAACCTGAGATTGTATTTGCATATTATAGGGGTCTCCCCCAGATAATCTTGAAAGCGAGGAGAAGCCAGTCCAGGCCCACTCGCCAGAACAGTGAGCATATTGAGGCTTGATCCTGCTCGAGCCCTGATCAATCCGGTGCCAGTGAGACGAATGAGGACCAGATACGCCAGCGCTCTTCCACAGGTCACTCTTTGCATTCGGACTCGTACCGGGAGGTGGCGTTCCTGAAGGGGCAGCAGGTCGCATCTCCGTCTACCGACCCGGCACTGCGTCCCCTAGTCCCCCGTACGCCGACTCAAGGGGACCGATATACTCGAGAACGATTGTGTGTACTACTATCTGTAATATCGATCCATTTGCAGACTAACGGTGCCTCAGGCCTCCGGATGTAGTCGAGGGAGGCGAGGTCGTATTCAGAAGTGGACCCCGGTACGTTGGGAGAGCGATTGTCGGCACGGTATTCTGATCGATAACTACCAGACCAATACAGAAAGTCAACAATCTTCCCGATGAATGGGTCGAAGACGTTCACCCAGAAGGCCAACTTCTTTACTCTCGCGTCCTATCATCCCGCAACCTCAAGATCCGCGTCCACACGGATCTGGCCCTGCGCAACATAGAGAACCATCTCATTATTAAAGGCGCCACCGATCGGCTGTTGGAAAGTCTTGGTTCGTGCCCGGAACTTCACGACGCCGGTCTGGAAGATTCCGACATTGAAGCGTGCATCCTCGTAAGAGAGGACCACCCGGACGAGTTTGGCTATTACCTCGTAAACCACCAGGACCAAACAGTGTTCTGGCTCGAAGAAGTCATGCCTCGCGATGTCGATATGTGGGCTTTTGATGAAGATATATATCGTCACACACTTACAGAACAGTATTGGCGGCACGTCTCGGACTTTCCACATCACTGTTGCATTTCTTCGAAGGTTTGGGAACAGCTGGGTCCCCTTATGCTTCTTGGCGCCGTTGGTATGTTCGGAACCTCGACCCTTTTGAGCACCGACACTCATGAAACCTTAGATCAGGAATACTGCGAGGACTCGACGGCTCCCAAAGACGTGCAAACCCTCAGTCGCCTTGAGGCGTTTTGGCGCCAAGCAAAGGACCAACGAGATCTTGACGTCAACAAAGCAGCCTGCAATTGGATATGTGGTAAGGGTCGCCCTTCCTTTCGGGTACGAACCCAATGTATCCTGACCTATTCCTTACTTTGTATAGCTCGTCTGTGGTACGACTTCGTTACGCCACGTATTCATAACTTTTGGGGCACCGACTATGCCCGTCTTGAGAGGACGATTACGGTTGGAGAAGACCCCCGACCATCACAGGCACACCAACAACATCCATGGCTCATCCGATTCGTTTGCCTTTTCCTTCTTTGGGATGAGCCAGCAGTGACAATGAGGCTGCTTGACGAGGCTTGGCCGTATGTCTTCTGCTTGAGCAGCTATTCTCTGTGGCTAATATGAGCACATCAGTGGTGGAATCATCTATCCTAAACCCTGGCGTGAGATGATGGGCACGTTTTCGAACGAATGGGAGAAGATCTTCGTCCTGGTTGGTGGCTACCTCCCAATGATCGAGCAATTTAATCACGACTGACCGTTCTAACGCTAGAGCGCGATAACCTTTGCAGGAGCAATGGCTTTCCTCGCGATCCCAGTGCAAGCGCTGCAAGGAAATTCTGATTCCATGACAGGTCAAGATTCCTCGCTCATTGCCTCCTTCGCCGTCTGCTGTGGCATCGCCTCCTGCGCATTCTCTGTGGCCAGCCTGATAGCAGCGTCCAATTTAAAACGTGACTTCGGGGGAAAGATCGCTCAAGACGTGCACGAAGCCGTAAGTCAACTTGCCGTGGCTCCGATTCTGGCACTAATGTGGTCAGACAACCCAACAGGGTGATTACCTTAAGAGCCTCTACAGCGACTCATTAGGCTACCTCAAATGGGGTATATGCCTCTCGCTCCCTCGTGTTCTCTTCCAATGGGCAGTAGGTCAGGAACACCTCGTAAAAGTTTCGCTTCTTATGTTCACTGGTTCTCCATAGTTTCGTTCTGTGCAGCTCTCGTCATTCTCGCATTCCAACTCCATCAAACTCAAATATGGTTCTTCTATGCCGAAATTGCGATAGCGATCATTCTGGCCGTCGCTGTAGTTTTTGGCAGATACTTGTCGCCGGACAGGATTAAGCCCGACTCGATACTGAGGAGGACCTTATCCACAACGCGGGACACCCTTTCTGGTGCTACAATACGGGCCGGCACCCTGGTCTCAAATTGGCTATCAAGAGGGAAGGCCCCCTCTGGATACTCAGGGTCGGGAGGTAGTTTACGGAGCGACAGGGCTGGACCGTCCGCTCGAACCAGATCGCCAAATCCGTTGCAGTGTTTAAGGAGACAGCCGCATTCCCCAAAAGATACGAGTAACAATATGCTTGGCCTCCAGTTTCCCAGCCGAACTCACACTAGCAACTCAAAAAGATTAACTACAAGATAGGCTATAATGTTACTAAAGTTTAAAGCATGACAATGACGCCATCGGGATTTATCGTTTTTACCAAGCGATTTCTGCACGAGCCGAAACACTATCATGAGAATACAGATGGTACTTTGCGGTCACGAGAGAAACGGAGAAGTCGCCTCTAGAGGATCTGGACCGTCATATGTATGACGCTGTTACCCCTCCTGGCTCCTTCCCGCGACGGACTTATGGCTATAATAAAACACTCAGCAATGGGGCAATCGACCCAGGTAGAATTGCTTAGCACCTGTAACAGTAATACACTGAGGCTATGTAAGGAGTCGTCAGGATACGAGCAGACACAGAATAAAAAGGGGGCATACCTTAGCGATAAGGGATAATTCAGTGCTGTGGTCTGCTGGCGGAGGAGGGATGGTTGTACAGAATTATCCCAGCGATAGGGCAATTGACTGAGGTATCCCAGAGAGGCAGGGTATACAGTCCAGGAGGAAAGAATGAAACCGAACAGATGAAAAACACAACAAACAGAACGAAAACACAAACAAGATGTGTGTGAGGGAGAGGGAAAGCAAAATATTAAAAGAGAAATAAACAAACGGAAATCAGCACCGGCGTGCTGAGCGCTCTCGTCGGCATCGTCCAGCTTGGCTCGAACGCTCACATTTATTACTATGAGAGATGCATTGGTCTGCCGTGTGATAATGTACTGGGTAGTTTTGTGGCTCCTACCCACACTTTGGCTAAAAAACACTTTCCGAATTTGATCGCCCTCCTCAGACGGAGGAATCGGGGAGTTTAGTCTGCGGCGGGAAGTCTCACCGCGCCCCGTAAGAAAACAATCAGAATTAACTCAGAGTTCCAAGGTGGTCATTGCTTGTTTGTCTGTTCTCAGTAGCGAGTGGCCGGGCTGAACGACCGGTCATTCCAGGTATTGAACATTTCCACAAGGGACATGTTACGGGGATGCTTGTGGCATGCGACAGGAGTAAACATTTGGCTAGAACAGATGCGATTCAGAAAGAAGGACAGGACCCCGGAACGTACATTTAGGGTCTACAGTACATATATAAGCCAATGCGCCAGCTTAATAACGGTCTTACTCGGGATCGATATCCTGAAAGACACCAACGTCTAGAACATCGAAGTAACCTCTAGTCTGCCTTATCCTTGCGTCAGGCAAGGGGAAAAGTGCCCAAGACGAAGAGTTGTCTGGAGGAATGTCATCGAACAGCGCAACACTCGAGGGATATGAGGGTACATAATACTCGATTATCTCCTCGGCATTCATGCCGCTCGCCGCAGTACTCTCAGGCCCCACATCCATCTCTTCGTCAGCTGCTGGAGCTACCGGTACACTAGAAGCAGTCATGGGCTGCTCATCGTCGCTCTTTCTCGCTTCTCCAACCATCCTGTTAGCCTCTTTCTCCTTCATCTCCACTAGTGCCAACGCCTCCACCTACTTCCTCAAGCTTCCCACCTCCTGCCAATCTTCTTCGTGTCTTCCCACTCCTTCTGCTCTTCCACTAAAATCTCTTTCAGACTGACTTTTGAGTGTCTAGGGACTTCTTTCGAGCCGGAGTGAGGATGGCTGGGGGAAAGTACAGTGCTGGTTGTGAGGGAAGGTCCGAATGCACTGGGTCCGTCGCCTGGACTAGGTGAGGAGATTCTTTCGGGCTTAGACTCCTTGTTTTCGTCGCTGTCGGGAGGAAATGTCGTCGGAGGTTAAGAGAAACCTTCCAAATCGAGGGAAGCAGTTCTGGGGGAATTTCATCTGGTTGGTGGGCGACGCCAAGCCACATCAGCCACAGACATATCCACGAGACGAACGAAGGGCGCACCAATTCATCTTTGATAGCCAACTCCTCCTCTTTCCTTATTGTGTTGTGCCGGTCCCTCTTTGCTTCTTCCTGTCGTAGAACGAGGTTCACGTCTCGGTTGATCATGCCGTAGATTCGAGCATCAATTTCTCTACGTTTCCTAGCCTATTGTAGCCACACAATCAGTCGTCGTAAACCTGGTTTTGCAGTTAAAGATTTGTTTCGCTGAGGGGCGTAACGCAACGTGGAAATAACACATACCGCCTCGGTGCGTTGGCATTTTCCTCTTTCGCCTTCTTCAAAGTGCCAAATAGTTGCGAGAATAAGCTTCTACTTTCTTCACGGTTTCGGGCGCTTTCTCTTATCCCGGACGCTTCGTTCCCGAAGGCCTCGCAGCAGGTTCGGAGTTGGACTGGGTGACGGAGACTTTGATTGTGGGTCTGGAAACGGCGTGTGTGGAAGTTGTTCAGACATAGCAATGAGGAGCGAAAGTGAAGATCCAGACCTACACTTATTCGACTTCTGGCATGGGTGCTGGGCTGCGGGGGCCAACGGCAGCTGGGGGGGGGGTTCTGCGAATGGATGGTCGCTGCGAAAAACGCGGGGATTAGCTGAGATGTCACATGGGAGCAAGGATAGTTTGGGCACAGACCAGCCCCGGACAAGAGCTGATTGCTGTGGGATCGACCGAAATCGCTGCAAGAGAAAGGATCCATGGGGAAGTTGGATCCCAGTGTGTGGAAATCAATCTTCCTAGATTCAGGCCTTCCAAACTCAGCCTCCGGTCCGATGGACCGTGGCTTCATGGAACGGATCTCCGGTTAGCAACTACATGAAAAGTCCCTCAACAACACTTTAACAAACAGCCCGTTTCATAGCACGCTGCACGCCCTCTTGCCTGTTTTCAGCCAACTTGCAATGTGCCGTGCATTCCTGCCGGCAAGTCTCTCGTCAAATTGACCTCTCTACCTATGCTCAGGATACCGTTGGCCAATTCCCCGCCCTCCAGCCCTGATCTGCGCACAGTTTTGGTCGTCCCTTTTTATCTCAATCGCACCTATCCGCACGGCTTCTTACTCATGTTTTCATGCATTGGAAGTCGTGGTAAGCTTTCATGACCTGGGGCACAGAAGGTAGCCACCTTGAAGAGTTTTGGCAGCCCACAGCACTCACATGCTCTGTTTGGTTTGAAGGCCCGCTCGCCTACATAACTCCCTTTGACATGTCCACGGGTGAGGAAATTCATTTACTGGGTTCTGGGGATCTTCCAGTAGAAGCGACGTGTTCATGTGCCTGTTTCCCAAAGCTTCTGAACCCTATAAGCATCAGTTGCAGGTATCTTTGTTATCACCTCTGCCTGGCATATCGAGCGCTCACAGGACGTAGAGCACACTCCTGTGAAAGAGTTCTTAGCAGGTGGCGATAAGATGTACATGATAAGTGTCGGCTCGAGGATTATAAGCGAGCTCAGCTGAAGGCGCCCGAGGACAAACACCACCAAGCCTCGTGTTTCACACGTGCTGCCCAAACGTCAACCCTCCGATCGGCGGGAGTTCGACTTTCACCCGCATCAGAAACGAGTTTCTGGTCAATTCCGTCTAACTGCGTTCTGAGCGTCCCAATTGCTAGCACATTCACGATGGTGACTTTCTCTCCCACCGTTGCGCTTTGGACGACTACACTCCATCCTTAAGCCCAATCACTCCGTTCTTCTAGGCCTCTTAGCACACAATGATCCCATCGCGATCAGTAAGTACAAATCCGGTTAGCTTCTCTCAGTTGTTAATTTTTTTTTTTTTTTCATTTTAAGTCGAATGCAGAGTCGCTCACCTCACTGCGACGGTGGTTTAGTCACATTTCATCCTTCATTGGGAAACCACCAACGCCAGAACTAGACTTAGAATCAAGTGGTAGACCTATTCGGGGTGGCAACGTGACGGAAAAAACCAGTCCTAGCAAGGTGAGATTCGGTCAACCACGTGTAAATTTGAGATTCAGTTCAGTATTTAACCTGAGATTGTATTTACATGTTATAGTGGTCTTCCCCAGAGAATCTTGAAAGCGAAGAGAAGCCAGGCCCGGCCCACTCGCCAGAATGGTGAGCCTGTTGAGACTTGATACTGCTCCAGTCCTGATCGGTCTGGTGTCAGTTTGACGAATGACAACGATATACGCCAACGTTCTCCTTCGGGTCACTCTTTACCATTGGACGAGCATTCCTCGTACCAGGAAAGGTCCATACTCAGTGCACAGCAGTTTGCATCTCCCTCTACCGACCCAGCACTGCGTTCCCTGGTCCCTCGCACACCGACTCAAGGGGACCGATATACTCGAGAACGATCGTGTGTACTACTATCTGCAACATCTATTCATCTTCAGGACTAACCTTGCCTCAGACCTCCGGATGCGATCAAGGGAAGCGAGGTAGTATTCAGAAGTGGACCCCGGTGCGTTGGAAGAGCGATTGCCGGCACAGTATTCTGACTGATAACTACCAGACCGATACAGAAAGTCAATAATCTCCCCGACGAATGGGTCGAAGACGTTCACCCAGAAGGCCAACTTCTATACTCTCGCGTCCTATCATCCCGCAACCTCAAGATCCGCATCCACACGGATCTGGCCCTGCGCAAAACAGAGAACCATCTCATTATTAAAGGCGCCACCGATCGGCTATTGGAAAGTCTTGATTCGTCCCCGGACCTTCACGACGTCGGTCTAGTAGATTCCGACATTGAAGCTTCCATCCTAGTACGAGAGGACTACCCGGACGAGTTTGGCTATTACCTCGTAAACCACCAGGATCAAACGGTATTCTGGCTCGAAGAAGTCATGGCTCGTGATGTTGATATGTGGGCTTATGACGAAGATATATATCGTCACAAACTTGCCGAACAGTATTGGCGGCACGTCACGGACTATCCACATCACTGCTCCCTTTCTTCGAAGGTCTGGGATCAACTGGGTCCCCTCATGCTTCTCGGTGCAGTTGGTATGTTCGGAACTTTGATCCTTCTGAGCCAGACACTCATGACACATTAGATCAGGAATACTGCGAGGACTCCACAGCTCCCAAGGACGCACAAACCCTCGGTCGCCTTGAGGCGTTTTGGCACCAAGCGAAGGACCAACGAGATATTGACGTTAACAAAGCAGCCTGTAATTGGATATGCGGTACGCGACGATATTTCCTTTCCAACACGGAGCCAATGATTTCTGACCGATTGTTCGCTTTTCTATAGCCCGTCTGTGGTACGACTTCGTTACGCCACGCATTCATAACTTTTGGGGCACCGACTACGCCCGTCTTGAGAGGACCATTACGGTTGGAGAAGACCCACGACCATCGCAGGCACACCAAAAATACCCATGGTTCATCCGATTCGTTTGCCTTTTCCTTCTTTGGGACGAGCCAGTAGTGACAATGAGGCTGCTTGACGACGCGTGGCCGTATGTCTTCCGCTTGAGTTGTATTTCTCTGTTGCTAATAAGAGCGCATCAGTGGTGGAATCATCTATCCTAAACCATGGCGTGAGATGATGAGCATGTTTCAGAACGAATGGGAGAAGATCTTCGTCCTGGTTGGTGGCTACTTCCCAATGATCGAGCAATATATTTACGACTGACCGTTCCAACGTTAGAGTGCGGTAACCTTTGCGGGAGCGATGGCTTTCCTCGCGATCCCAGTCCAAGCACTGCAAGGAAATTCTGATCCCATGACAGGTCAAGATCCCTCGCTGGCTGCATCCTTCGCCATCTGCTGTGGCATCGCCTGTTGCGCATTTTCTGTAGCCAGCCTGATAGCAGCGTCCAATTTAAAACGTGACTTCGGGGGAAAGATCGCTCAAGATGTGCACGAAGCTGTAAGTCAACTTGCCGTTCCTTCAATTCCGACACTAACGTGGTGAGACTACGTAACAGGGTGACTACCTTCGGAGTCTCTACAGCGACTCATTAGGTTACCTCAAATGGGGTATATGCCTCTCTCTCCCTCGTGTTCTCTTCCAATGGGCAGTAGGTCAGGAACCCCTCGCACAAAATTTGCTTAGACATTCACTAATGCTCCGTAGTTTCGTTCTGCGCCGGTCTCGTAATTCTCGCATTCCAACTTCACCAAAATCAAATATGGTTCTTCTATACCGAAATTTCGATGGCGGTCATCCTAGCCGTCGCTGTAGTTTTTGGCGTATACTTGTCGCCAGACAGGATTACGGCCGACTCGCTCCTGAGGAGGACTTTCTCCGCAGCGCGAGATGCTCTCTCTCGTCCTACTGGGCAGGCTAGCACCCTGGTTTCAAATTGGCGATCGAGAGGGAAGGCCCCTCTTGGACCCCCTGGGTCGGGAGGCAGTTTCCGGAGCAACAGGAGTCCTTGGCTCGCTCGAACCAGATCGTCAAATCCGTCGCAGGGTTCAAGGGGACAGCCGCATTCCCTAAAAGATACAGATAACAATATGCTTGGCCTCAAGTTTCCCAGCCCGATTCACACTACCAAATTAACTATAAAATAGGCTATTATGTTCATAAGGTGTAAAGTATTATCGTGAAGCCACTGGGATTCAGCGCGATTAAAGCACCTGTTACAATAATGCACTAAGGGTATGTAGGGAGTCGTCAGGATACGTGCGAGACAGGGAACAAAGAGAGGGGGCGTACATCAGCGATAGGGCAGTCGACTGAGGTATCCCAAACAGGCAAGGTCTACAGTATGAGAATAAAGACGGAAAACATAACCAACAGAACAGAAAATTACAACCGAGACGTTCAGACATGGGCTAGACGAGAGGGAGAAAGAGAAACAAATATTAGAGCTTCATTTACGATTCCGCCCATGTTTGATTCGCATACAAATCACTTTCTATTCACAAATCCTACTAGGTACTATTTGTAAGCTTAGCTATCGAGGTGAGCTTACTCTAGCTACCAATTCTACTACAGGTATTCCGGTACGATGACTCTCCGTTCCCACGGTTCGCCGGCGCCAATTTTCCTTCGCCTGCGGCGGGCAACCGGTCGGTTGTACGTGTGGTGCCGCGCCAGTTGCGCAACAGTCCCGGAGTGGCGACTGGGATGGAAGGGCGGCCAATAACGGAGAGGTGCCAGGAAATAGGGGCAGCGGGGAGCCAATCAAAAGGGGTCGAAATATTTTATTTATTTCAAAGTCCGCCAGGATTTTCAAACTCAGCTAGGTCCTGGGATCCCTCCCGAAGTGAGCCAATGGGAGTGGAATACTGTGAGACGCGGGGATTAGCTGAGATGTCACATGGATTGATATTGCCGCGCGTGCAGATTCGCAACAGACAAGAGCTGATTGCGGTGGGAGTACAGTGGGACCCACCGGAATTGCTACAAGAGAAGGGGCCTATTAGGGAATTTGGATCCCAGCGCATGGTTTCATACCTGAATCAATCTCCCTAAATTCACCTTTCCAAGCTCAGCTCCGAGTCCGACCGACCGCGGGTTTCTTGGAACGTCGGCAAGACGATCTCCATTAAGCAACAGGCAGTGATGCAGTTCGAAACCCCTCAACAGCACGTCAAAACACAGCCCGTTTCGCAGCACCCTGCACGCGCTATTGCCTGTTTTCAGCCAACTTGCAATGTGCCATGCATTACCGCCGGTAGTAATTTTCTCGTCAATTTGACATTTATTATACCTATGCTTGGGATACCGTTGCCAATACCCCGCCCTCCAGCCCTAATCTGCACACATTTGGTACGTCCCATTTATCTCAATTACGGCTATCCGCACGGCCTCTTACTCATCTGTCCATGCATTCGAGGTCATGGTAAGCCTTCATGATCTGGGGCACGAAGGCCCCTTTGTAGAAGGTGACCGCCTCGAAGAGCTTTGACGACCCATAGCCCTCACATGCTTTGCGTCTGCTTCGCTCGAATGCCCCACTCGCCTGAGTAACTCCCTTTGACGTGTCCACGGGTGATGAAATTAATTTGCTGGGTTGCTTCCGGTAGAAGCTGCGTGTTCATGTGCCTAGGTTAACGTTTTGTTCTGAACCTAGCATCAGTTGCGGACATATCTTCGTTATCACCTCTGTTGGGTTGCCCGAGCCCGCATATCGAGTGCTCACAGGACATACAGGCTCACTCATACGAAAGAGTTTTCAGCAGGTGGCGATAAGATGTCCATGATGAGTGTTGGCTCGAGGGTTATAAGCGAACCGGAGGAGCCCGGGGGAAGGAACCCGAGGACGAAACCGAGCCACGTGTTTTTGATATCACACCCAAACGTCAGCTCCAATTGGCAAGTTCGACATACTTTCACTAGGTGCTAGAAACGAGCTTCTGCTCAAGTCCGCCTAACTGCGTCGTCCCAGTTGCTAGCATTATGGCGACTCTCTCTTCCACCTTTGCGCATTGGCCGACGACACTTCATCCTTAAGCCCAATCGCTCCGTTCTTCTAGGCCTCTTGCCGTACAATGGTCCCGTCGCGATCAGTAAGTACAAATCCGGTTAGCTTCTCTCAGATGTTAATTATTATTATTATTATCGTTTTAGCCTTCTGCAGAGTCGTTCACCTCACCACAGCGGTGGTGGAATCGCATTTCCTCCATCGTTGGGAAACGACCATCGCCAGAACTCCCAACACACTCGGGTCGGATTACCCAGCCATCCATTAAAGACTTAGAATCAGGGGATGGCAACGCGACGGGAAAACCCATTCCTAGCAAGGTGAGATTTAGTCAACCCACGTGCAAATTTGAGATGCCAGTCCAATATTTAACCTGAGATTGTATTTCCGTATTATAGGGCCCAGAGAATCTTGAAAGCAAGGAGAAGCCAGTCCAGGCCAATTCGCCAGAACGGTGAGTATATTGAATATTGTGGCTTGATACTCCTCTAGCCCTGATCGATCCCGTGCCAGTGAGACGAATGAGGACGAGATACGTCAGCGGTCTCCCCCAGCTCACTCCCTGCATGCGGACGACCATTCCTCGTACCGGGGGGCGTCTTTCCTGAGTGGGGAGCAGTTCGCATCCCCTCCTGCTGACCCAGCAATGCGCCCCCTGGTCCCCCGCACACCGACTCAAGGGGACCGATACACTCGACAACGAGCGTATGTACCACTATATGTAATATCTATTTATCTGTCCGACTAACCTTACCTCAGACCTCCGGATGCGATCAAGGGAAGTGAAGTCGTATTCAGAAGTGGGCCCCGGTATGTTGGAAGAGCGATTGTCGGCACAGTATCCTGATCGATAACTACTAGACCAATCCAAAAGGTCAACAATCTTCCTGACGAATGGGTCGAAGACGTTCACCCAGAAGGCCAACTTCTATACTCTCGCGTCCTATCATCCCGCAACCTCAAGGCCCGCGTCCACACGGATTTGGCCCTGCGCAACATAGAGAACCATCTCATTATTAAAGGCGCCACTGATCGGCTATTAGGAAGTCTTGATTCATCCCCGGAACTTCACGACGCTGGTCTGGTAGATTTCGACATTGAAGCTTGCATCCTAGTACGGGAGGACTATCCCGATGAGTTTGGTTATTACCTTGTAAACCACCCGGATCAAACGGTATTCTGGCTCGAAGAAGTCATGGCTCGTGATGTCGATATGTGGGCTTATGATGAAGATATATATCGTCACAAACTTGCAGAACAATATTGGCGACACGTCACGGACTATCCGCATCACTGCTCCCTTTCCTCCAAAGTCTGGGATCAGCTGGGTCCCCTTATGCTTCTTGGTGCAGTTGGTATGTTCGG
>KN823104.1:68688-91758 GCA_000827465.1 Tulasnella calospora MUT 4182
ATATGCAGTGGATCCCGTGGGACTGGAAACAATGAGGCCGTCCGCCTGCGAGAGAAGCTCAGTTGAGTTGTTCTGGAACACCACTAGGGGAGCGACGCACTACAGCTTCAGTGAGATGCTGTCCATCAACAAAGGCGTCCATAATGGAAAGGTGCGGGCTTCGTCCTCGGTGAATGGTGACCTCGTTCATAAGCTGATAGCCTAATAGAGAGAAATGGATAAGTTGAAAGGACAAGTCCTTCGAACACAGGATTGCACACCTTCGGGGGGAGAGGTAGGCATCAGAGCCCCATCCCGGTCTAGAAGTCTACAGGCCAATCTCATTCGATGAAGAATCGTGTATTTCCCCTCAAAGACATGCTGCAAAGCCCGAGGGAAGGAATCAATGTCTTTCAGAAGAGCAGGGCACGTTGAGCGAGAGTCTCCCGACGTTAGAGTTGCGCGAAGCACTTACGGAACGGAAGGAGAAATCCCAAAGTGCCCAAAGAAAAGCTGAGAACTGGAGGAACGGGCCCGTTCTTAAAGAGAGAAGACGCTCGCAGGATAGTTCCGTCTCCGCCCAAAGTGATCACCAGGTCAATTTTTGGTGGGTCGCCTGTAAAGCGAAGATTAGCAACTGGTCCAGACTTCGAAATTTCAAAACAATACGACTTTCTGAAAACTTGTTGCATTTCCGCCGGAGCGCTGCGTCAGAGGATGGACTGAACACTGTTGCTTCGGGATATTTCGATTTCAGGTGTCTGTGCGAATGGGTATCAGCTCCACCAGGACCCGGTGACTTAATAGGTCCTTACGAGACTATGTCATCAAAAGCCCTGAGTACCCGTTCATCCCTTTGCTTTCGTACGATGAGAATGTTCGGTTGAGTCCCCTGGAGAGGGAGAAGAACAGGGCTTCTGTGCAAAAAAAAAAAAAAGAAAAGAAGGTTTGGTCAGACATACGCATACGTCCATCTGGGTTTGCACCGACCCCGTACTCAGAAATTTCTGACCGAACAAGTGTCGCCTGGATGTTTGGGAAGCACTGAGACGAAAAGCAAAAGACGGGCGAACTAGCATTTGCTTCGGGGGTAGGGAGGTAGCCGAGTGGACAACATGGAAAACAAACAACAGCAAACAGGGACCACCGCCCACTTGTCCTTTTCATTTCGTTTGAACGTGTCAATTGAATGTCTGGTCCACGATTTACACTTTTGACTAGTTAATCCTCCCCATCGAGCTCCGGGTAGTGTCTATAGATGCCCATTCCGAACGGAACACGTTCCTCGCTACCGAGGTAACTTGCAATCCTTGGCTCATTCCCAACTCGATCCTTCAACTTCCACACGAGTTCGTATTTTTTCTCCTTCTTCAACGCGGCCATCCTTCTGGGGAAGGCGTACTCCAAGCCGCACATTGCATGAAACAGGGTCAGATCGGCTGTGGTGGTTTTCTTTCCGTAAAGGTAGCCGTCTGGCCCTCCCTCGAGGTTCCCTTCTAAGGCCTGGGAGAAATAAGTTAAGTATTTGGGGATCCCTGAAATTTTGCTGACGTTAGTGACGGTAGACACTTCACTCGGCCGTATGTGGTACGCACTGCTACGACGGAATTCCTCGGCGCGACGTTTCGATTCCGCCTTCTGGTCCTCATAATAAAGCATCATTCCAATGGGATGATGAGTATCCTGGGCGACATTAGTAAAATAGGTGGTATCAATGGAGTTCTTATGAAGAAAATCTTACGTGGGCTTCCAGGTTCAGGTCCAGCGTAGTAAGCACAAATTGGTTGATGATCGCTTTGCGTACTGCGGCTGCCTCCTCGTCTTCGCCTTCGGGAATGGTACCTTCGAGGTCTAATTTTGGCGCGAGGTAACTCTACAATATGAGACGATGAAGTTAGAAACGCCCTTCAAACGAATCACAACACGGACCAAGATATTCCCTGTTTGGGATATAATTTGTCCACCCGGAAGCTTTAGCATGGGAGGTGCAAAGTGAGGGGGGTACCTGGGATAAGCATTAAGCATACCACCTGGCGGGAGGTTGAGAAGCGTATGCGTTACCCCGTCTTGTCTAGATTCACCATATGACTTGGAACCGAATTGTTGTTGATCTGGTCGTACGGCTCTCCAGCGTACTGCAACGCTAAGCGAACATACTCTCCGCGGCCGGGGATGCCTCCCCAGTATATCAAGGCGTACTTTGGTGTTGACTTGGGCATGGCTGGCTGCTCAGTGATGATGGTCAAATCTGGAACATCCGCCAAATATTTGGCTGTGGAGGCATGACGTATTGAGCTGGCTTAGTCGCCAAATATTTGTCAGCGTCCATTTTCGGTCTCACGTCAACACCCTTCTACATCCGGAGTCCCGACGGTCAAAGTGGCTTCATCCTTTACAGGAGAGCGAGTTCTAGCCACCTCATGGGTCCCGATCATTCTAGGAAGTCAAGGTGATCAACGTTTTCAACATGATGTACGACTTTGTCTCACCAAAGCAGCGGCAAAATCGTTTTAGTGGAGACGAGGAGGCTGGATCAGTTGAAGTGGAACTGGTGTGCTTGTGTTGCTTTCCACTTAGGCACGCCGAGAACTCGAAGCAGCCACCTCTTTGACGCGAAGCTATCACAAACCTGGGGTAGCTCGTCTCCCTGACCTCCTGTGCCGAGTGAAGGGAACATTCGAGGAATCTGCGGCGCCGCGCTATCAAGGAGTTTATCGAGGTGCACCTCCCTGATGGTCCTGAATACGCGCTGAGCGTACTGCATGTCCAAGAGATGTACACTTCGTTTTTCTGCGATTTCAAGTGGCTCCGATGTATAAAGACTTGTCAAGATTTGTTGTCCAGGGCTCTATCTAATCCCTCTTTGACTCGCTCAAAGCTTCCTTTCGTATTCGGCGAACGGGTGCGCTGTGCTGTTTTCACCTGTCTGAAAAACTGCCAACCCTTCGCAACCACCTATCATAGATCGATCTCCGGTTTGGACCCCCTATAACTTTACTTTAAACCCATGTGTGAACGCTGCATTCTGTACGTGCCCCCCAACCCTATTGCCTGCTCATTTCGCGGGCTAAAGCCTATCCGCCAATAGGAAACCAATCTGGACCGACGCGGAGAGAGGAAGGCCCCTGCCTACTGTCATCCTTCAACCTCTGATTGGTTCAAACATGGACCCCTCGAGCTCTAGGCCCGTAGCGGAAACGTCCGCTACCTACACTTCCTCACCCACCCAGGCCGTTGGTGCCTGACTTCTATCTCAAGCGAAAGAATAATTGATCCTGCGTTTTTGGCCCACAAAACTAGTTACCACAGTGTCAGAGTTCTGCCCTTCCTCGAATCCCATGGAATGTACTGGTAACCATTGTAACCGAGAGCAAGCTGCTGGACGGCCGCAACTCAATCGAAAATTTCTCTCGACGAACTTCCAACCCCATTCGCTCTCTTAGATTGCCGAGCCTGCCTTTTTTGATCAAGGTTTCGTGGATTGTGGGAACATTCGTCTCCTTCAAGAATATGGCGAACCTTAGGCGAGAGAAGTCCATCCCGAGCGCATGTCGAGAAAACTTGCAGGGTGGCTTCTGGGTGCTCCACACCCTCGTTCCAATCCCCTTTGTAGTAGAGGAGACCCACGATGAAGAGAAACGTTGGGTCACGAACGGCAGCTCGCCATCAATCCGAAGCCCAGGGACGTAAGCTGTTGGCCGAGAATGAACTGCCATGTTCATGCTCGACGCATAACGCTAGGAAACGCTGAAACCATCAGTTAAACCTTGTTTCCACGAAGACTCTGTGCTGCTTGAGTGGCTCGTAGCCTCCGGGGAGTGAAGTAGCGACAACCACCATCTCTAATCCATCTCGACTATCATCCGGGAGTGCTTTCTCATGCCTTTGAACTGAAATTGTAAGGGAGATATAAAGAACATCCCAGTCTTCTGTATAGAGCCTTAGAACCGCGAACCTCCCCATTACGCTCCGTCAGTATCCCCAGAGCAAACTAGCGCTCCCCCCAGCATTGCTAACCCTTCTTAGTTAGACTTCTTTTTGTTCGATCTTCCATCGCGTATCTCCCTGATCATGAGTTCGGAACCAGTTAGCCCCGTGAAGCGACGTGCCCTTGCTAGCCAGGAGCAAAGCAACGCCGAAGAGGGAGAAGACATCCCGTAAGGCGCCTTGAACTCATTGATGTCCAAGACTAACATTTGTATTAGTCAGGCTCCAATGACCGACACGAACAGAGGCGCTGGGCTGTGGGGAGACGGAGTGGTGCTCGTGCCTCGTCCGGCGACCCCCGGCACCAGTCGAGCAGAAGGGATCGACGACTCGAAAGAAGAGATCGAAGACTCGAAAAAAGAGAACCCAGCCTCTTAAACACAGCCGACTAGGCCGGATAGTTTGACCAACTGGATGTATTGGGCTATCTGATGTACAGAAGTTATCGGCGGTGCTCTTCCGGTCACATGGCGCGCCCTGTCTGCCCGTTCATGTTGCCTGTAAGCAGCAACTTCTGTATTGTAATTTATTTTTCCTTCCGGTTTCCTTCTTTTCTGTATTGAACGAGGATCATGTATACGACTGGATCGAGAATTCTATGCCTCGAGGGGGAAGTTGATATATTACAATCCCTTGTGCTCCTTACCGCAATGGGGAAAGCCCAATTTAAGGTGTTCACTCGAATCAAATAGTATTTAACCTTATGTGGAGCACCAGCCCTCCATCGAACCGAAGACAGTTAACAACGATGTGTTTCCATATCGAACGTGTCGTAACCATAGTTAATACGCCTTGTATGACGCTTATGACCACGCGTCCTTTATAGTATAAAACTCAGCCCGACTCAGAGCGACCCAGCTGGTTCCACCTCGACCTTGCCCCCCTCCCCCCTCCCCCGGGTGCATTTCTCTTAAACGTGGCATTAACTCGTAGGCCAGGTACCGCACCGTCTTCTAATCACTCCCTTGATTGTCTATTTCGTTTAGTACTATGAGCCTCCCAGCCGACAACGCGACCTCGTCTAGCAAAGGGAAGCCCCAGCCGTCTGTCTTCGATCCTGAGTATGGCATCTCATTTAGGCGAACCACCCGGATCTTCAACCTCCTTCACTGATTACCTGTCGACAGAGATAGGGCTCAATGGGGCGCAGAGGCTCGCGGTTCAAGTAATAAAACCGATCCTGCCAGCGAGGGCAAAGAGCAAGGCCAGCTCGAGAATGTTCCCGCTTCGCCCCCTCCGAACCAACCAGCGCCATCGGCTCCGTTTTCAGGATCTCCCAAGTAGAAGGACCCGTCCTTTGGCTTAGCAGATGTCGTAGGGGCATACTAGGATCGTAATGGCATTCCTCAGTCAGCTCAGAGTCTCCTACCCCATCACGCCAGTTGCTGTATCCTCGGACACCTTGTGTATAATAGCTCGAAATGGATTTCTCTCCAGACAAGTTGGTTCAGATAACTGAACGGTACTACTCGCTTGATTAGAATTACACCTCCTCACGTCTATAGCACCTGAATGATAACGAGGTCCTTCAGCATCTCTGAATCAAGGCATTGAGCTGCTTGCTCAAATCTGTTCAATTGGGAGTTTTTCTGTATCCTTATCGCCTGCTGAGAGCCTGGATCTCCTTGTGAAACCTTTACTCGCACATTTGGTTTCACGGCTCGAGGCTTCAGAGTTCTTGGCTATGATGCCATTCTTTAACGAGAACTTATTCACTTTTGGTCCGCACTTCTTTTTCGGCCTCCGCTCCCAGTTCGGATCGTATAAACGCAGCCGTATCCAATTACAGCAAACATGTGGCCGAAAAACAGCCAGTAGACTAGCTTGATGTTCTTTTTCTCGAACTCGTGACGTAGAACGGTAGGCAAACATACCTTCCCCTCCGATGGTTCGCACAGCGCCACAGGGTTACAGAATCATCCCTACCCAAAGTATATTATACGAAATCCCCATCTAGACCCGTGCGCACTGTTCCAATCCACAACACCCGGCGGATCGAACGCACGGAGAGTGAGGGAGCATTCAGGTGGTACTGCTCAGCCACTGATCACAAGTAGTGCAGATTATCGGTGCTCTGTACACTCAGAAACTATCAGGCAATATCATAGTACTCGTTACAAATCTCAAAGTTTCTGTCAATACGCGGTGGGCTTGTCCAACGCAGCGAGCGAGTGTTGAGGGGTACGGTCCTGTCATCCTTCCCGAGGCCCAGATCTTCTGAAGTCCCAATCCTGAGCAAATCAAAGATTGAGAAACCGGCTTTCATCGATAGTGTACAGAGATCTACCCCGCGCTTGCTGTTACGAAGGAACTTAGGGGTAAACGCGACCTCGGAAGTAAGACGATATATTTGGGATATTCTCTCCAGACCATCGGCCCCGGCACCCCACAAAGTTAAAGCCACCGACATTCATCAGAACTTTACAGTCCAGCATCCCTGAAGGTTGGTAAACACAGTAGTTTCGTGTGCACTGTCGAACCCTCCCAATCACGCGTGTCCTCGCTGTCGGCGTACCCGATGTCATGGTTCGGAAAACATCGCGGTAACAGGGAGACGACAGCTGAAGGAAATCAATCGTACGTTCCTCTTACCCGAGGCAGCTTGGAATTGGCTAACATGCTGGCTGGACGTCTTTGGGTCTAAGTACGAAGGTGGCCCGTCCGGGGCCATGACAGAGCGGTATCTTGCCCGGAAGGCTCCTCCCCATCGAGGCAGAATAGGTCGCAGAGCCTCGCAATATCTAGAAGCTCTACCGTCTTGACCCTGAAATTCTCAGATCGGTCGACGGACTGTATATCAATCGTGAACTTGAAGAGTGGCTCTCTCAGTTTCTCCCTCTCGACTCTCCACCTCTTGAATTATTGCCTCTCAAATCGCCCTCATCCTCTTAAGCTCTCTCTTGAATCTACTCCACTCTTAAATCACAATGAGCTCGTCTGCAACTCGGACTTCTACTTCGAGCAAGGGAAAGCCTCAACCTCCAGTCATCGATTGCGCGTAAGCGAACAGATTATTGACCCGACGCGTTCGTGTACATCAAGAAACTAATAAAGCCCATACAGCGATAAAACACATACGTGGGGCACGGAGATACGGGGAGTGAGCGAGCAGTCGGCTCCCGCCAACGACGGTCGGCCACTCCCCGCCGGCGACATATCCATCACTTCAGGTCCAAAGCCCCCCACTCCTGTGGTGGTCACCGATCCGCCCCGTCAGGGTGCTTGATCATGATACGTCTTTAATGTAACAATCGATCCGTGGCTACACAGATGCCATGCGGGCCCGGGCGTACTCCGGTTCCCCGGATGAGGAGTGGAGTGCTTCATTTCGCCATGTTTGCTGTTTTCAATTGGCCGGAGAACTTCCCTTTCTTGTTACCTGATATTTTCAAGTCGTGCCGGCTGTTGTATCCTTGGATAAATTGGGATCGTAACTAAATAAAAGTGCGATTTGTGTGACGAACACCATTCAGATGCCTCGGTAATCCGGCAATGTGCACATTGCCGGCGGCCGGTGGCATGCACAAGCGCCGTCTCTCCGATGCCTTATGAGAAACTCGCCAACTAACTGAACACCACCTCTCAACAGCAGAGCACCCGATTCTCTACCACCCCACAAATGTCTAATGGTACCGAACGACTGTCCAATCGAGTAGGAGGGGAGTACGGCGAGCTCAGGGGAGCTAGCCTCGATGAATCTCGTTTGAACGCCTTCCTCCAGTCTGCAGTCCCTGCTATCCAGACCCCAGTCGCCGTGAAACAGTTCAAAGTAAGTCGTGGAACATTGAATAATACTTGAGTCTCACTGCGTTTCCTTAGTTTGGCCAAGTGAGTCCAAGCTTCCAATTTTCGGATTGTCTATATGCAGCGGCGTTCTTACTGGAGAGTGTAGTCGAACCCAACGTATTTTCTTACAGACGCAAAGTAAGTCTCTAGAATAATTTTCGAGAAGGCCCAAGCAAACATCTTTGGTCAGGGGGTCTCGATTTGTCCTTCGAAAAAAGCCTGCAGGCAGCCTGCTGTCTCGAACCGCCCATGCGGTCGAACGCGAGTTTAGGGTCCTCCACGCTATAAACGAATACAATCAGAAACCTGGGACATTACCTTCTTCAAAAGTTCCGGTTCCTCAAGTGTTCGTGCTATGCGAAGACAATTCGATAATCGGTACACCGTTCTACGTTATGGAGTACCTCGATGGCCGAATCTTCACAGACGTTCGAATGCCGGAAGCCAAGCCTGAAGAGCGAAGGTTACTGTGCGTGGAACTTTTGCTAAAACCTCCGTTGCTTTGCTCATGGTCTCAACACAGGTGGTTGGGTGCCATCGAAGCCTTGGCGAAGCTAGCTCGCCTCAGCCCGGACGAGCTAGGCTTGGGAGATTTCGCTTCAAGAAATCCATATTTCCCTCGGCAAATCAAGTCTCTGACATCCGTATCCGCAGCCCAATCCCAAGCAACAGACTCAGAGACTGGGAAAACCATAGGTCCGATCCCAGGATTTGACGCTCTCACAGAATTCTACCTGGAGAATTTGCCGGACGAAGCCAGGACTGGGCCAAGAATCGTTCACGGCGATTATAAGATAGATAATCTTATATTTCACAATACCGAACCACGGGTCATTGGTATCCTAGATTGGGAGCTTTGTACGGTGCGTGGGTGCATCGCTGGTCTTAATTTCTCAGACCTCCTGCTGACAGGCTTCCGCACACAGCTCGGCTCACCTGTAAGTCCAATCGAGTCCTTCGGATTTGCCAGATGCCTAATTTGATTGGAAGCTGGCGGATCTGGGAAACTTGACCATGCCATTCCACGTAGGTCCCACGTTAGGATAAGTAAGCTCAGGCTGCGGAACTCATGGTGTGATAAGATCAAGCGTGCCCAACAGACGAAGTTTCCGCTCTTGATCGGTTTCAAAAACGCTCCCCAAGAAGACGTTCCTATTACCTTGGATGAGCTTTACCGCGAATACTGCAAGTTGACAGGGTGGGTCTATCCACTAGCCGAGATGCCCTTTGTCTCGTCGTGGATGTTGCTTCGAGTGAGTGCTCCACACCTTTGGATAAGTTCAGGCGAATTGAGCATGGCTCATCTATCGTTTGACAGCTCGCAATAATATCTCAAGGGATTGCTGCGCGTTTTGTCCGCAAGCAGGCATCGTCTGCCAACGCTGCGATTCAATTAGAATTGTTCCCCGTTTTCGCCGAGCTCGCCAAAGACGTCCTTCTTGACAAAGGTTTCCACCTCAGCAACTCGCCTGCATCCAAATTGTAATATGTACACACGATTATTACAGAATGTGTAAAGTATTGTCCGACGAACGTCCCTTTGTCCACGCACCAAGGGTCATGCTCGTTCTAAGAATTCATCGACGACCCTGCGCAACCCTACCTAGGCAACGGCAGCCTCATAACTTGGAGGCCTCTCGCCATCCTCTCTCTCACTTCCTGAAACCAGGGAGGCATATTGCCGGCTTCGATCATCGAGACTGTCCGGTCCTCGAGGCAGTGGAGGTGGGTCGATCGGTGTAAGAGGACGGCCTGAAAGGGAACGTGTTGGATGGCTGGACGGTGGTCGAATAGTCCCTCCTCCGATAAGTGGAGTTGCAAATTCGAGATCATTGTGGACGTGATCGGTTGGAGTAGAGCGGCTTTCGCCACGCTTGGAGTGGCAAACACAGGCAAAAGAGTTTTGATATGCTTCTAACGGGAATAAGGAATATGTTGGCTGTGTTATATGAGTAGAAGAGATGATCAGCCCTCCTGGAAGCCCTCCAAATTTGCCGCACTCACGAGAGACATCCACTCTGGGTTACATCGGCACTGAGGCAAGACGTGGATAAGGTGACAGCATCGCAGACGTGAGTCAACACCACATACCGAAAGAAGCTGTATTGGCGCCTCGACAATGATGTCAAACTGCTTGCGCTTAGTTCGAACTTGTCAGCCCGAGAGTGCAAACGGAACTCGGTTGACTCCGTCCTCACCTTGCCCTTTGCGTCAAGTTCTGTGTCATCCCCCCTATCCACCCTCATAATAATCTTCACATGATGCGTGACGACAATCTTGGCTTTCGTGTACTTGTTTGTAAAGTGCAGTCTCGTCGTGCAATCTGCGATGTGCAAGTGGACAACATGATTAGGGCCCAGGGTGGACAAACTTCGCTTAGTTCTTGGGTTTGACGGCCCATACGCACCTGGAACTTTCAGAGAAAAACGGAAGGACCATGGTCCCGTAAGATTCAGGAGTTGGCCAGCCGCTACGGACGGGTCATCCTCGTCAACGTGACGCGCAAGCGGGCTACGTAATGCGGCGTCCGTAGAATCCGACAGGATTGGTAACAGAGGGGTGTATTTATCCGGATCTTTGATGCTTAGTATCTCCCAGCGGCGTGCAGGTTCATGCCGAGCAGTTTTGCCCTGGTGCGCATAATAGTCGACTGTGGAAAGTGACGACAAAGAAAGGGTTTAGGTTAGTCTGGGGTCATCGCCTTCGAAGTCTAAGGCCGAAACGTACCTTTCTCTTCGAGTACAACACTCAGCCTGTAGATACAAATCTTCGATAAAGGCATGAGAGTCAATTGTAGAGGCATGGTGCCTCCTAGCGGGAAGCTCTTTCCAGAGAGCGAGATAAGGTAACGAAGGTTGTTGTCCCATTCTCTTTCAACGATGATGCTTTCGCTTTCTTCGAGATCATCTGCACTGGGACATGATATCACAGTAACTTCCGTATTTGCGACAAGTTTGGATGTGAAAGTTCCGGCTCGGGTTGCCTGGGCCCGAATGCGATATGTAACCGAGCCGTAGTCGCATCGAATGCTTGGTGGAGAGCCTGGTGGGAGAACAAAAGATACAGGCCAGTTGTACGTTCCTACAAATGGGGATATCGGTAATTGTATGCGACGATGAGCCGCAAAAGGGAAGGCCGGACCTTTCTTAAACTCTTTCCATTCTCCATCCTTTCTATCTGCTTCGAGACCCAGCGCACTGCTAAGTTTGCCCACCACGGTCCGGTCGCGCCCCCGGCTAGAGTCCCGCTTCCGAGATTCCGCCTGTGTACCTGATTCTCGCAAAGACGGGGGCCGGGAGGTGGAACTCCGATTCCCAGACGTGGTTTGGTCGTTCTGAACAGCAGGTCGGTGTATGGCCGGCTTGACGAGCTCTTTAACTTCGTGCCAAGCTGTACCAAAACTAAAACGCTTGTTTCTTGATCTATCTCTTCGGCTAGCCGAAGTCTCGTCCAATCCTAGTGCGGAAGTTCCAGATGGTGATGGGTCGGAGAAAACCGGCGTAGCTGAATTGGGTCGACTCGAGCTTGCGGGACCCGGCGGGACACGGGAAAATGATTGGCGTCTTTCAGCCAAGGCTGGTGGACTCGGAGCGGCTTCATCTAAGCGATAGGAAGTAGTATCGTGCCGAGAGACGGTAGGAGAAAGCGTCATCGATTCCATATAGAGCGAAGGGCGCCGGAGAGATGGAGGACGAGAGCGAGATGACGTTGTCGGTCTCGATGATGGTGTTGTCCTAATACCAGAAGGGGATCCTAGTGACACAATTATTTAATTCGGCTAAGTCGAGAAAGGGTGAGATCCGCTGGACTTACTTGCGCCCCGAGTACTGGGTTCTTGAACGTAGCGATCGGTCATGGACCTCAAGTCGTTCCTCAGATCCTCCAGGGTCTGACTCGGACCCCCTTGTTCCTCGGGAAGATCCTGAAGACTCGCTTGAGGACTATACATCGGCGAAGCGTTGAAATACGCGGGCAGTTCGGTGCCAGGATACCGATGTCGACCCAATTGGTCAACACTGACACCGCGACGAGCCTGAATCCCACTATCGGGAGACGGGGATCGAGATATACTGGTTTCTCTAGACGTTTGCAGCCGGCGTCTCCCCCGATTTTCCTCCTCGTCACTATCTTCATCGCTATCAAACGCTGATGAGACTCCTGGTCCCAGTGACCTCGCGCGGCGATAGCTTGGGTCTGGTGTGGCTTCTCCTGCTCTGAAGATGACCGCGCTGGCCGAAAGGATGGTGTTTTCCTCAGCGATTTCGACTCGCCGTGGGCCGATGCCTACGTCATTATCGAGGGAATGATAAGAACAGCTGCCAAAACCGGACAAACCCGGGGATTCGAAAAAGAAACCTGGTTTTCTGCGCACCTTCTGGCCATTCAGTGGCCACAGTTCCTGTTAGGAAGACTTCGATGTTCTTGATTCTCGTCCGTTTAGAAACTTTGAGGGTCACTACTCCACGTATCATAGCTGGGGAGTCCTCTGCAGATACCTGTCGTCGACGTCCAGAGGCCGCAATGTCGCTAGAATGCCTCAGGAAGACGGCAGGCTCTGTTAGTCCGATGTGTAGAGACATTGTCTAAGGGCTGTGTAGGGTAGGAAGAGAAAAGGCGAGAATGTTGGGTTCGGCTACACGCTGAGCCTAAAAGGCCCGGCAAATCCGGCTTGACCGAGACTCGTCCGGCTCGGAACGTCGAAAAATCCACAAAGAAACTCCTGAGTCGCACGCCTCGCTACCTCTAATTGGGATGTTAGCGGGGTACTGAGGATGGTCCGAGAGGGCAGAGATGGACAGCTGGTCTTAAGGGATTTTGGGGATGGTTGGGGGGATTTGTGACCATTCGACCCACCGGCCGAATATGCCGAGACTCCTCAAATCTGAGTACTGGTACTCCTCAACCTCCGCGCACGTTGCGATACGTAACTTTGGGCGAATCATGCGCCATAGACCTCTTGACCTGCGAAACGTCCACGAGGGGAAACGAACCTCATCCGATGCCGTAAGCTGGGGCTAGAATTAACGCGGAGGACGAGCTCGGCAAAGAAATTATACAGCGGAACAGTCATAACGGTCGAACACGGGGCTGCAACGATAGGCTGTGGATCGAGGTTGAATGAAGTGGATAAGTTAAAAGCAGGCATTCTAATGAAGAGATTAAGTCGAACGTGACGGCGGCAGAGGGTTGAACGGCGCAGCTAGTCCTCGCTGTTGGAACGGGATGCCGTTAAGGTGTCAACAGTTACCAGGCAGGTGGATGGGAAGGTCATTGGACTCACTGTGTCTCCCGATGTAAGAAGAGCTCGATCCCCGCTGAGAATATGGCGAATGCAACCCCACCTCCAAGAGCGGCAGTCGGACCTGAATTCCGTGCCAGAATCGCTCCGGACAGGAACCCCGCCGCTATTGGGTTATAAATGTCGTTCTTCGCGCGATACTATACATAATAGGGAAATGGAAAGCACGATGTTCCATTCCATGTCAGCCAGTCTGTCCTTGCCATGCTGTCCTCATCCCGACGGACATCCGACGTACCGACTCAATCACACACTCAGTCCCCGAGTATAGTGCGCCAACTTTTCCAAAGCTTCTACCGGTCCTCCACATTTTTTGTCCTTGATCCCGAAACCATGCTTTTGTTGTTTGTTGCGTGTGCGTTCCATATGCTGCCTCGTAACTGAAGGTAGCTCCCATTAACGAAAATGCCGCTCCAACACCAGTCCCTACAAATCGAAAAATCACATTCAGCTGTTAAGAATTGACTTCACACTTTTTGAGCTCTCACCGACTACTCCAGCCATCACGGTCTTCGTTACGCAGCTCTCCATGGCGAACCCAAAATATTTAGATACTTTCTGGTTCGTAGCATAGTTTTGTCTTTCTTCATCCGTCCAATCTGGTGGCAGAGGTTCCCGACCTTCTGGAAATAATGGGGGAAATAGCCCTGGTGGTGGTGACATGGCGCGAGTGCTGTGAGGAAGGGGTAGAACGTACCTTGGTGCTCGAAAAGTTCGTGTCCCTGAACCCCCATCACGTGACTTCCGACCAACAATTCGGACTAAATGCTCCCACCACCACCACCGAGGCAATCGTTCCCCGACGGCGATGCAGCCATCCGTTCGACAGATGACGACGCCGCGCACGCGCGCGTATCTGCAGTACGAAAAGGTTATCTTAAAGATCCTTACATCCAATATCTCGTCCCCCGTTTGCATCTGATCCCCACCCGACCACCACTCATCAACATTGGAACATATGTTCGTTCCGAAGTCATCGACAAACTCATGGTCAAGTGGTTAGACTTGCTCGACGAGTCATCACAAGCTCAGATAGTCAGCCTAGGCGCCGGCAGCGACAGCAGGTTCTGGCGATTCACTGCAAGTCAACTTGTCCCTACGTCATAGGTTTATTTTGAGTCAGATTGACCTTCCCCTGCCTAACTCAGGATCTACCTCCTAAGGCAAAGATTGTCAAGTGGATAGAGATTGACTTTCCAGAAATCGTTGCAAAGAAGGCTTTGGCTGTTCGTAAACATTCTAAGCTTAGTGAAGCTGTGGGGCCAGACCTTGCGATCGGTGAGCAAAGCAGTCCACTTGCTGATAGAGGCCGCTATAGATGAGCTTTCGTCATCGCTTAGAAAAAGGAGGGACTGTTCTACGCTCGTCGGTATTCAATATACTCGCTGTTGACCTCAGGGGGGAGCCCTCGGAGGCTTTACAGCCACTTGAGGTCCTCCTCTCGGATGGACAGCCAGTCCTCCTCCTGGCAGAATGCGTCTTTCCTTACATGTCTCCGGAGACCTCTGCAGCAATTATACGATGGTTCACTGAGCGGTATAGTCGGGTTAGCATAATATCCTACGACATGTTTGGCTTGGGAGACGCTTTCGGGAAAGTAATGAGGGAGAATCTACAGGTTAGAACAAAGCGTCCGCCGTGGTGACATGAACTAACTCGCCCTTTCTCTCAAGATTCGGAACATAGAACTTCCAGGAGTGGATGATAATCCGACAAGACAAAGCCTGGAGCATCGGCTGCACGGATGTGGCTTGTCTGAAACTAATTCGGTCACGCTGAAAAATGCACGGGCCGCATGCTTTCCAGGCCCCGAGGTCGATAGGTGCGCCTTTCGCATCATTATCCTGTCTATCGAACAGCTAACTTGTTCTCGATAGAATCTCGGGTTTAGAGAGGCTGGACGAAGTAGAAGAGCTCGATCTCGTTTTGGGACATTATTCCATAACTTGGGGGTCAAAGGATGAAACCGGGGCCGCTGCGAGATGGCGGGTCGAGTGAATTTTGGAATACCACAACGTTGTTTCTTCGCCGATAATCTGGACAAGTGTGTGTGTGACAAGACAGGGGTGATCCCTTCCCGATATAGAGGCGACCGGTGTGTCTGGCAACTTGCGGTGGAGCCGCAGTATTGTGCCTTGTTCAAGCCGTGCCTATCGGAAGTTAGGAGCGCGTGTTTCAGGGGTGGCCGAAATCCAGCACCACAATATCTCACAGCCTAAATAACTCTCTCACCCACTTCCAAGATATATACAACTCTTGCCGCCTTTTGCAGTTCCACTTCTCTTGGCCCATCTGGTGACTTTTACCATTCACCCCGTCTAACAACCTTCCTGAACAGAAAGCCCACTCCTGAGGACTCAGTTCGGGACTAGCTAATTAGATTTTTCTATTTCGAAAGTGGCCCTGCCGAAGCCGTGCCCCAGGCTGTGAAATTGATCCTTCCAATGGAAAACACGCATCGGGTCTCAGAACAAGTCACCAAACGCTCGATCTTTTTCCATCTCCACGTCCGTCAGGCGATATAAGCTGGGCATCTGGATCGTCCGACACACCAGCACCGTTCGCGAGTGATAAGTCCCTCAGCCCCATTCAGTTTCTCGACACGCCTCCTCGAATTATATCCTACCACCCATTCCCTAGTCCATTCCAAAATCTTCAAAAACAAGCCTTCCCCGATTCGACTTTTCAATGACCTCGTGTCCTGCCCCTCCAAAGTACTACGGTCGGTTGCACCGCCGCGGAACAATGCATGTCACGTGATCACAACTAACATATCATTCTCAGCGCTTGCGTTCTTCTATAAACCGATTCTTCCATCGGCGAATAGGCGCTATAACCGCGAGGCTACAGCGTGGGTACAAACGACGAGAGCCTGGAGAATACTTACAAACCCATAATTTTTTTATTTTACGTTATCAGTCCCAATTCTAAGTGCGCTCTTCCGAACATTCCGGCCAACACCAAGACCCGCGCGTTTACGGAGTAAGTTCCCCTGGCGCTTCATCATTATCAATTTTTGCCTTAGCTGAGTGTTGCTGTAGGGAGCATCCTGCAGGGTCTCTGTTTGACGGCTGGGACGAATATGTGCACCCCGAAGGAGACACTTACTGGTACCAGCCAGAAAGAGGGCTTCTGACCAGCTTGGATCCTCGAGATCCACGGATAAACAATTGTCTCTCAAAGGCTTTCGATGATATCCTGGCTCAGCTTCCAAGTCGGTTCGATATGGAAATCTTCCTCGATCTGGACTTCTCAGAGCCATCGCAACCGGCAAGCGTCACGGTCTTCTATTACATGGTTGACCACCGGAACAGGCAGATATTTTGGGCCTCCGATGTTGACTTTAATGCCATTGGAATTTTGCCCTGCCAATCCAAGGGCCACCTCAGTACGTCTTGGATCTGTCCTCTCTGGAGGATGGCTCGAGACTAAGATTGCCTTGCATGCTTTTCTTCGTAGAATCTCTTCTGACGCCTGAATACTGGGTTCATGTGGATTACTTCCCCGTTCACGTAAACTTCGATAAGAACTTAAGTGAAGCGGAAGCTGAACTCATGGCTATTATGGGCCACGGCGCAGTCGGTTAGCATCACCCATATTGCATGGTCCGCGCTTTCCTGTCTGATCCGGCTCCAAACTATACATGCAGACGATAAAACTGCCCCTGGGTCCACCTGCCCGTGGGGAGCTGCCGAATGTATTCAGTACCTTGGGGTTCTTAGAGACTTCCGAAGTAAGTGCCACTTCAAACCAACTTTACTCCTTTATAACGCAGATTCCTTGCAGCATTTGATGACAAGACACCTTATCGCGTCGCAACCATTGGTATGTCCCAAGACTAAAGCGCGTAAAGTCGCATGCTTACGCTCGCATTTTCCTGCAGCACGTTTGTGGAGCGCAGTTGGTGAATCTCCTCGTTTTACAATCGACTTTTCAGCTCTCCTGACGGCACTTTACCAGGCCGTGCGCGTCACATCAACTCCTACGGCTTACCCAACGCTCGTTTGGATCGGCTCCAGGGCTTTGTGGATTACACTCCCGTCCAACGTAGCATCACAATGACCCTCTGCGACTCGGTGACCTTCGGCGTTTCCATCAGCATACTCCAACGGATGTCAACACTCTTCAACGGGCGCGTGGTTTACCATAGGCATTGGGACATATTCTTCCATGATTTGCGGGGCACATGGGTGAAGACAGGCTGTATCGTAAGTGCTCTGGGGTCCTGAAACTCGAGCGCAACAAGTTGACAGGCACCCTTCCTCTTGACTCAGGGTGGTCTTATTCTACTGTGAGCCGCTTCCGCACTGTTGAGGTTGGGTCGAGTTGGATCTAATATATGTCCCTCTTCTAGATGCGACATGGCGCTAATAGCTAGCGAGCTCAATAACGTTGCGACGATGGCATCCGCCTCTCTGAGTGGTGCATCTATCTTCATCGCGCTGCTCCTCCACCAAAAGCACCCACAATGGAAATTAGCCACAGGCCCAGATATAGTAAGATGTAGCGTTCTACAACCGGAGGATTTTATTTTAACGAATTTTACAGAGCCAATATGTTATGTCTGTTGAGGACTACTATCAAGGCCTACGCCCTCTCTCTATTATCCTTGCGCTTCCCCAGACCGTATCCATCTACGCTGCGTTGTTTTTTCACATTGGCCTCCTGTTGGTAGTGACCGATCGCATAAGGCAGGCTCAGGAGGCGATGTGGATGATGGCCGCAATGTCGATAGGCCTTGCACCTTTGGTCGCCAGCATCCTCTTTTTTGCTCCCCCCAAGCCAGAGTCAAGACCTGGCGGGGGTTCTGGATCCTGGAGTATTCTGAGGAAGTGGAAGGAGAGGGGGGGACGAGGGAGGAACGTCTGAATACACGGCCATGCATTCAAAACAAAAGGGGCAACAGCAACCCCACTCCTACTACGAGATCATATTACTTTTTACCTAGGCTATGCCGCATATTCCGGGTTCTCAGGGTGCCGTCTCCGTTCGACATGCGTCTGTATCGTTGTCCAATTCGGCCGCCACCCTCAGGTTCTAATGTATCTATTTGTATTTCTAGAAGTGAAAATATATGGTACACAGGGAAATATGGGTGACGCATCGGTTCCTCTCGAATCGTAAGGGAGGTAATCTAGATCCCCTTGAAAAAGAATGGAGGATTCTCCGTCACAGGGGTTTGCACAGCGCTGGGGGCCGCCGTTTCGTGGACAGTGTCCAGTCGAGGGCGCTCAGCGGGCAGTGGAGCTGAGGGTTTTGTGGATTCTGGTTCCTCATCCGGTGACCTGGCCATGAGATGTTGGGCAAGTTGCGCTGACATCATTGGCCCGTTGATGGTTCCATTCTGATATTCCTGCCTCCCCAGGGTGGTCTTTTCATCAAAAACGGTGGGATACTCTACTCCCTTGAGCTCTCCATTCCGGCCACGACGATCGACAGTGTCCGAACGAGGGAAAGTCTCGTTCTGCTCGTAGCCATCCGGGAAGTCGTAGCCCTTCAGAACGACGGCTCGATCGATCGCGACAGGAAGACCACGATGACGGCCTCGAATCATGACGGCAATGACGATTAGCTTCGACAGCGTGCTGAAAGCACCCGAAAAAGAGTAGTTTTTCTGCCAGAGACAAAGTGAATTTCGGGCTCTGTCCAAGCAATTAGAGGGAGTGCGCTTACATCGGGTATGCCCAAGCTCAGTCCTACGGTTCCGTAGGCTGAAACCAGTTCGAAAACTGCAGAAACAGGAGATCAGAAATTGACCTATCGATCAGGCACTGGGTCTACTCACGGACGGAGAAGATATTGAACCAACCCTGATTGTCGGGGTTGACTAGTTTGCCGCGCTATGGACGAACGATCAATAACCTTGCCATGCCGCAATTTCCCAAATATCCCACAAACCTCAATGATGCACTGAAGGGGTAGAGTTTATGGTCATTAAGGGCTCAGGGATAAACAACAACAGAGAGCATACCACCAGCCAAAGAGCAAGACCAAGCCACCAGATATCTAACCAACCAACCCACAAGCACTTGGTTAGTCAAGACAAGGGAGAAATCATTGACCATCTCACCGAAGGACAGCTGTCGCCGAGCATGCATGGCAAGGTAACGACCCCAAAGCTTTCCCCGACTCTCTTTCACCTCCGGTTCAAAGTCTTCTTCTTCATCCTGAGGTGCTGTCTCAAAGATGCCCAACGACTGCTCCTCATACACGTTCGTGCTCCGCACAGACAATGCGATAGGGTAGACCGCGACGTACCTATGTACGCAGTGGAAAGAGAATGAGCAACCATGACACCTCGGTAAACGTGGATGGACTCACATCATGGTAACGTACAGAACTCTGATGATGCGCGAAAGGAGCGGGGATATTTAGTGTTTGATCTGGAGTCAATGAGGAAAAAGCAACGCACTTCACGGCTGGAGCCAAAGCATTCAAGGAAATGGCAGCGAAACCAGCTGCGCGAACCTACAAGACGCATACAGATTCAGCCTTATGATCCTAACGGTGCGGATAAATTACACACCGCCCCAGCTTGGAGCAATCCGATGACAATCCTAGTCCCAACCGGAATCTGCATAATCTCGGGGGTCCCAATGTCCAACACCAAGAAAGACACCCAATCGGTCAAGACCATCCCCACCAAGACAGTGAACAAGAACCAGGTTTGGTGAGACGGGAATAAGTAGATGTAACACCGTCGGGGATGGTCAAGAAGAAAGTGTAGCGTTTCGTTTGTCTGGGAATTCTTGGGCACAATCTTGGTGAGGATCCAGATGAAGAATCGGAGGAAGACAGGCTGTTACGTTAATCCAAGACAATTAGTCATCGCGTCAAGACTGAGAAAGTCTCCGAAGGTCAAGACTCACGAATCCAGTGTTTCCTGCAATGATGACGACGAACATGGGGATGATCATGGCGTATGCCTTTCGGAACGGAACCATGGATGTATCGGAGAGCGAAGTACCGGTGTTGGTATAGGCGGACACAGACTGGAACAGAGCAAACCTAGATGGAAGACTGAGCCAGTGGACAGAGTGGAAGGTATGGAACGGCAGATGAGAAAGACTAACCACTGAGGGGCCACATACTTTGCCTGATCCTCGAACGTACTCCGCCACCTTGGTTGGGAGATATACGGCGCGATGATCACGAAGACAATGAGTGGCATGCAAATATGATACTGGAAGTCAAGAGACAAAACACGCCATCAGCATCGGCTGCCCATTAAGAGAGGAGAACTACATGGGATCACGGAAAGAGAAAGCACACTCACCGTGCCAACCAACCACATCAATATCGTAAGCGCACGATACTCCACTCCACCCAATTCGTCCAACTTTTCCTGCGTCAAATCATGAAAGACCGAGTTCCTTCCAACAACCGTATCGAATCTCAAGTAGGGAACAGCTCTTGGGGTTGGTCCACCAATGCTTCCTCCAGTAGTAGCGTTCAAATTCGAAACAAGGGTTTCCGTTCTGGGGATTGTGATCCTTTGCTCTATAGATGGGAACAACTTGCGGATGATTCTGCCAATCAAATCGAACGGGCCGGGGAAACCACCGAATCCTTGATCTCGCGCCCGCACTGGCGTTGGGTCGAGAGCCATGGTGCCTCGAGTGCGAGAGCTCAGCATTGTGTTCGTGCGCGCCATGTCTACTCCATTACGGAAGGATGCACCTCCTAATGAAAAAGAAAAGATTCCAAAGATGGAAAGACAGGGAAAATTAAAAGAATGCCGATCAGCATTACGGTTTGCTCCTTCGATAAACCGAAAAATGAAAAATGAAAAACGCACTTCGATCATCCGGCCTAGACTGCGAGCGCCTCATGTAAGTTGGACTGCTCTCCACCCCCAAATTCGTACTGCCCTGCTGCTGCTGGCTTCCCGACCCCGCAACTCCGGGCGCCATCACCGAAGGTGGTACGTTCTGACCCAAGAACGAACCCTTCCTAACATGATGCGTCAATTTCGGGGGGCTGGCAAACTCGACCGTCGTAGTCCTGGGGAAGTATCCCGTGGTGCTTGCGGCAGTAGGGGGGTGTGAAATCTGCGATAACGTTGCTCGATCGAGGTTGTCGGACGCTCCGCCATCCGTGTCGATCGTTGGATGGGATTGAAGCTCTATAGCGGGTTGCAAGACGAACTCGGGCTGTGGAACTGGTGCTGGTGCTGCCGTCGAGGATGTTGCCGGCTTGGTCGTGTGTTGTGACTGAATTTGCAAGAGCGGAGGTGGAGATCCCATGGCTTGGCTGCGGCTGTTACTACGATCGCGTGACGACGAGGCGTGGCCAGACGAGATCCATCCCGAAGGATTGACCAACTGAGGTGCGTTGTCCATGCGCCTGATCATGTGTGCAGAGACTTTCGCCCCTTCTCCATGCTTGTCGTGCTTTTTTGACTTGTTGGGTTCCTCAGAGTCGCTCCCGGAACCAGCTCCCGTACCAGCAGGTGAGGAAGTGCCTCGACTTGAACTAGACTGTGGCGAATGCTTCGTCTTCGTACCCCGCTTGAAAAGCTTAGTTAAATGGTACTTCCAAGGACCCTCTGCGCGAGCTTCCACCTCCTCTTCCAGCTCAGGAGGGATGGGCATACCATCCTTGGCCGCGCGCTCTCGCATGCGGTGGATGATGACATCCCCGAATTTGCGACGGAAGTATGACCTAAATTTAGCCAAAGAGAGTTCAGTGGATTAGAATTGCGCGATTTTGAGTGGGAAGGCATGCCAGGGGAGTGAGGGGGAGGGGGCGTGAATATGGGGGTTCGTGTGAAGGCACGGTCCACAGGCCTTTGGGAGGAAATTTCCCGAGTCGGGCAACCCCGGCCAGCTTTGCGGGCGGACGATGTCGAACAGTGCAGCGACATCGAGAAAAAAAAGTTGCCCGCTGCAGTTCAGAAACGGTCTGGTGATGCCAAGGCCCGCTATCTGCTTGGCAGTCGAGGTATTCCATGAGACGCCCAAGCCAGACGATGCGCAGCCTCCGCCACCCCCACATCGTCCGCGGAGTGAAACAAACCCCCAGATAGGATTGGTCGCAAAGGCACAGCGAAACAGCAACGGCCAAAAACTCACCTACGGACGTAGACGATGACCCATGAAACGGTGACCTAAGGCGATTTTTTGACGCCAGAAATAGTCTTTCGTTAGGACCCTGATACGCCCCTCACAAGCCAAAGCGAGATTTTGCAGCAGCTTCTTGATGTTGGAAATACGTACCGGATGACCTATAATCATGAGGATAAACAGGATGACTTGCTGCCATGGTGTGAGAGGGCTGAGATCTATAGTACTGTCGAACAAAGGAGCTGGTGAGTGCGACGCCCGACGATGGTGGCGTCAGATAGAGAGCACGCTCACGCGAGACCGGTGACAGTGATGCTGCTGACGACGATGAACAAAGAGTCGACAAAACTGATCGGATCTGTTTCCTTGTTTGAAGATCCCCAGAAGATGAGGGCAAAGATGAGGGGAACGAAAGTGAAGAAGGTGAGATGTATCCGGTAAAAGTTGAGGTTTTCCTTGAGCCAGGCGATGGGACCTCGGGCGGCGTTCTCTGGGTAGATTTCGTCGTCTTCGTCGCTCATGGGCATGATCCTTGGCGAGGGAGTGGGGGGAGATGATTGTAAACGGGACTGCCTTACCCAGAGGGGCAGGTGTAATATGGGGGCCTGTAACTGCTGACGGGGATAACCATGGATTCACATCAGTCTGGTCCGAGCACCAACATTTCCGGTCTCTCCCCGACACACGTTCAAGCACTCCAAACATTCCCACGTCGATCCCGCTAGCTCGGGCTTTGCCGCCTCCCTTCCCCACACCTAATCCCAGGTCAATGGCAGCCTCATTGCATGGAAGCACTCAGAAGCGATCTTTACACAGACAACATTATCTAAAAAAAATCATCCCTCCATGCCAGGCCAAGTCCTGATGAGAAAGGAACTGCAACTCGATGCGGTATTCTCGAGGGACCTGGTGAGATCGAGTATGACGTGGAATGCGCCCCACCTCCGATTCGCG
>KN823105.1:5774-34166 GCA_000827465.1 Tulasnella calospora MUT 4182
TTGGTCCCGTCTCCTACGACCGCGACCAGCCCTTCGTCATCAGGTCGACCCGGCACGGCTTCAGGCATCCTCGGAGAGAGGTTTGGATTCGGGAAAGGAAGGGATGCTGACCGACCGAATACCGCTCTGGGCACGCGCCGACCCGAGATGCGCAGCTTGAGCACCACGTCCAGTTCGTCGATCCCCGTCCTCAAGAAGAACGCGACGCCGAAGAAGCTGAAGAGGAGCTCGACCACGACGGCCGTCCCGACCCTCATCACTACGACTCCGAGCGCGACATCGGCGCTGACGATACCTGCAGGTCCGCCGCAGTTCATGGCCACGTCGCCTTCGTCCGCTTCGACGTCTCCGCCGTTTTCGCCGACCACGCCTACGACGGCTTCTTCGCCTTCGAGGTCCCCACCAACTAGTCCACTGAAGTCTCCGCCAACGAAGAAACGCTCTCTAACGACATCCTCGTCTCAACCCCCTACAATAACGGGCCTCGGATCCCACCCACCACTATCCCCATCCCACTCCTTCGCACTGTCGTTTTCCTCGCAAGCTCCATCTACATCCTCGCACCACCCGCCACTGCCGCCACCATCCCCAATGACGTTACCTTCAGCAAACAGCTCTTCCCCACCAACCCCGTCCATGTCGAGCTCCCCACCACGTGGGGCCGTCAACGCCAAGATCATCGACCCCGCTGAACTGCTGAGCGCCGACTTGGACAGCTGGGCCAACTTGAGGAGCACGAGCAGTCGGCCTACAACCGCCGGCGGGAGCAGTTCGATTCGATCCGTGATTCTGGGAGAGGATGGGTCGGCGAGTGGGGCGGTGGTGGTACCGCCCCCGCCGGCGTCGATTGGCAGGAGGATGAGGCAGATGAGTTTGAGCGATGGGACTGGGACTGGGAGGTGAATGAGCGGGGGTAGGATCTTTCGGGGGCTTGGGGATTGCAATTTGCAAGTGGAGCGAGATGCGCTCGATTTGGGTATGCACGGACAGCGTTTCGAGGGCGAGCGATAGCCTGACTGCTCATGGACACAGAGAGTTTTTTATCCCTTCTCCATAATCCCCTTTTCTTATATGGACACTTGTTCCCAGCGACGTTGAACGATAGCTGTGAATGACCCACGAAAAGTCTGGTTTTTAATCCCCTTTTTTTCACTCCCCTCCCCTTCCCTATCCAAGCTACTATATACATACATATATGCATTCCTTCTTTTCTTAGGTTGATTTTTGTTGGTTTTTTATGTAATTGCTATTGCAACCTTCCCTTTTTCTCTAGTGGTGTGCGATTCTTGTTTGCACTGTGGCATGCTCTCCAGGTGTTCTTAGTTAAGGGATGTTATTAGATCAACATGTGGCCATGTGGCGCGTACGTATGCATACATTTTCCCCTGAGCTTTTATCCACACATGTTGATGGTATTTCTTTGGTGTGTTATACCTTCAACCATGTTCCCCGGATCCCGTCTAGTAACCTGGAGATCGTCCTCTAATCCCGAAAGTCGAACCCTAAACGAGGATCTCGACCCCGACCGCGTCCCCAAAGTCACATTCAGGTACCGTGGAAATAACTATACGCCGATATTACATCGCTCTGGTCTTGACTAACTGTTTTTTCTTGGAAACGACTCCCGAGCTCGCCCCCGACTGGTTCCCGCGCGTGTTGACCAAACCCTTCCCCTCCCTCGCCAATGGGGCACACGCTCGACAGGAAGCTTGATAAGCAATTTACCACTAGTTTTCCGGATTGGGGCGTGCATGGAAATATAGGGCGGCACTATTCCGAGAGCGGAAAGTGGAGGGGTGCTCGTGCCTTTTCCAGGTACGCTACTTTGTCCCACCGTTAGGTTTACGTGATTGCTCGCCGCCAGAAGCAGCATGTCCAACTCGACCTCTCTCCCGAAACGCAAGGCTGAAGGAGAGCCCACAGAGCATCGAAGAAAAAACACACGCACGCGCGAGGAATTGGTCGAGGCAATCGAACGCCTCAAGCGATCTTTGGAAGGACTCAAACAAACCCCAGATCCGCTTGAAGCCACCGTCAATACGACTCCCGCGGGGGATCCTTTCTCTGAGAAGCCACTGAAACTCCTCGAAATCCTTTAAAGTGCCCGGACGAACTGTCGTATGACTATCCAGGTGACGTCCTCGCATAACTCTAATCCTCCTCGGACCTTCCTGAGGGATAACGTTCAGACCCGAGGTGGCTGTTCTAATAGGCCTCGCAGATGAAGAACGCGCGGCGATTGCCAGCCTCTATCGACTCTAATCCCCACCAAAGCAAACGCAAGCAGACTGATATCTTGGTGCACGGCATTTGTCCCCGGTTTCAGCTAGTATCAGCCGGCTCCTAACCAATTCCGAACAAGATCGCCAAAAGGCTATCCAAGACGCGCGCGACGGGCGCAGCCCTTCCAACGCAGCCAAGCATTCGGACTTTGCATCTGAGCAAAAAAAAAAAATCCCATAAGAATTGGTCGCCCATTTGATACGACTTGACCGTCTGATCAAAATTCGAAGCCCTCATTGATAAATAAAACTCTGATCCCCAACCCAAGGATGTGGTTAACGCCCTAGATCTGATGAAGGTGGCCACTCGGGTCTATCCAAGGGAGACCACTGGTCGCATGCAGACCGTGGTGCTTATTCTCCAACGCTGCGGATGCTACCCGTTACAGAGCAGGATAAACGGAAGGAGGCTTCGTCCAAGCCCTGGCCATGCAAGCTATCTATCTACAAGGCTCAAGGCGAGAAGTTGAGGTACGCTTACGTTCTACCAAGGGCATCCTCTAGCTTAGGTTTGGCAGAGCCCTGGCGTGCAATCAATACCCGGCTTTCGAATCAGAAAATCTAGAATTTCCCCTCTCGCATCTCGACAGAGATTGTTCCACTTCGATCCCGTCCCGAGTCCAGCGCCCTCCACAACTCGCGACGCTGCAGATCCCAAAGCCATTAATAAATTGTCTATTTATGTGCTAAGTACTTAGTATAGAGGACATATGGGGTCTTTTAGAAGCAGGGTAATACCATGGGTTTCGCTTTTGCGACTCCGTACATAGAATACGTGCTCTCCCTTTCGGTTCAGAAATCAAACTGCAGGAAGCTCGGCATGGACCAGGGATCTTGGTACAGCGATGCCGGATCCGGAAGCATGAAAGTGTCATTCATGTAGATCTTCAGCCCCGTGTTCTGCTCCAGCGGGCTCTCCCAAGGCGAGGCGGCTGCCACGATGCTTTGCCTTGAAAGGTACGCCAACTGAACCTCCCGGTTGTAAGTCGGAAGCAGACTTGAGATGTGAGGGACGTGGAGCCTAAGCTCTGAAAGACGAGGAAAGGCGACGGAGAACTCAAACTCCGTGGAAGAACAGGTCTGACAGGTGATCTGTCCGGTGCCGCTTCGCAATACGCACCGATACATCTGCCCCGCTTGCCCTCGATCGTAGCAATGAATGCTTGTGACCATGGGTGATGCTTCGCATAATATATGCAGCCCCTCGAGCGAGGTTGCATGGTATAGACGAACGGTTAATGCGATCTTCCGGGTGGCGGCGGCGCACTCTTGAAACACTGGGGGCAGGAGGTCCTCCAGATTGCGCATGTCGTTTCGGACGTCCGCGTCCAAACCAAGGTCCAGGAAGAGCCTTCCTGTCCCATCCTCGATCCGAATCCATTCTTCGCCAAGGGATAGGCAAATCTCCGAGGATGTGCGTCTATTGTTGAGTACCGAAAGGATTAGGCCCTTTCCACCCCGAGGCCGAGCGAGCGCTCGGAGAACGGAAATGTCGTCGCCCTCACTGTGACTGTGGACCCTCAACTGTTTCAGGACGTCCGCCCGCAAATGTTGAAGTAGCGTGGCGACGAGAGCCACAGTTACGGCTTCTATCCTGAGTATTTGCAGTAGCGGCAGAGAGACCCCGAGCGGGGAGAAAAGTATGGTGTCGTCAAAGATGGATGAGATGGAATCGAGGTGGAGGAACTCCAGCAAGGGACACTCTGCCAAGGTTGGTAGCAAATTGATGATGAAGGTCGAAGAAGGGCTAACCGACTTTATTACCAGCCTTCGAAGTGCAGAAAGTGTCGTTCCCGCGCTGGTGTCCAGTGTAACCTGCTGGTTGAGGTATAGCTCTGCTAGGCGAGGAGTTGGACCCAACGTTACGTCTTCGGCAAAGAATTCGGATAGAAGAGTGAGGCGCTCCAGGTTCGGCAGACCCTTGATTAGGGTTGAGCAGACCTTGGCGCTACTCTCCATGTGTAGCGTCACGGTGGCTTCTTCCCAACGTGATGTCGTCGGCTCCACAAGGTCCCAGACATCTAATTCAGGATCTATTTGGTCACCGCGGTACTCTATGGTGAGAGGCGTGTTTCTGGATCTTTTCAGTTTGGTAATGACGTTGGCGAGTGGATCCCCGGCTCGAAGATTATCGGTGATGGCGTTCCAGAAGTGAGGTGTCGAAAGAACGACGTCTCTCCAGTGTCGGCAGACTGAGGCAAGTTCTCTGTGCCGCTTCAGACCAAAGATTTCACCATCAGCCATTGATTTCAAGAGAATATCGGCCAATAGTTCTGGAGGGAGCTCCCGGATACGTCGCGAGGAGCGACTTCGTATGTCGGCTCGACGAGTGGTGAACCGCTAAAAATACAATGTTTGTACGGGGAGCAGCTCAAGGATGAGCCTGGTCTAAGAGACAACGTACTGGACGAAGTGGAAGGTTCACAGCCCTTGCTTGGATTTGGTCATGCGCGTACGTCACTGAATCTTCGCCAGCGTTACTTCGACTCATTGATACACAATAGCTCGGTAGAGATTGACTGTGGTTCTAGTGCTTGATATCACTGGTAGCAATTCGGACTGGAGGGCGGGTGGTCGAACGTCGTTCGATTCCAACGCACACGTACGCAGGCGATCCACACAGCCTCGACTGAGGGCAAATGACCATGAGGCCAGTAAACAAGGTAACCTAAGACCTTGTCAGGACTGATTGATTACGGGGATTGTTTCCTCACCTCTGGCGCCTCACAGCAACTCGGTTCCGATCCAAGGACTACTCTGATCCTCCTCGGGCCACATCACCCTCCCTTGTTTCTAGCAACATACATACATCCTACCTTCTCCTATCAATATGCAATGGCCTTCCATTAGTTCAGATCTACACAGCTGTTTGAGTACGCATTAATTGGGTATGCCGTTGAGGGTGCTTTGTGGTCCCGGTACCGTGATCGCCGGGGACAAAACCGAAAATCCTGGCTCACGGCTTAGGTTCCATGCCCTCCCTTCTCGCCCAAGGCCTTTGAGGCGAATACGCCTCTGCTGCGGGTTTTTTAGGTTTACGGAAGGCTATGCGTGCACGGAGGGCCCTAGCTGAAGCTGCGGCGATCTCGGGGTCCATCCCGTCTTGGCCGTCGAAACAAAGAAAGTCCCAGACCCCGTCCCAAGGGTAGCGCTACAGGTCGGTTGGAGACTCGGAATCACTCTTGATGATTATGGGATGGACATTGAGAGGTGTCAGGAAAACGTGAGATCGCGACGGTGGACGGAACCTTGACACTAGCAGGCTTGACTTTACGTTCCTAATCACGTCATGGTGCCAGTGAGATAGGACGCTACAAAAAGATTGAAGAATCGTAGTACAAAGAGATATAAACAAATCTATCGAACGGAAGGCCGTGGCTTCATCGATTTCGTGCTTAGACTGTCTCTTGCTTCGCCAACAATCCCTGCTCTTCAGTTTTTTCGATACCTTCGGGTGACCAAACCATGGATCCGGTCCCGGAGATTGTCCGGCCCACGATTGGGGACGATGCAGACACCGATCGCATGCGTAGTTGCAATTCCTCCTCTGCCTCCGACTCTTTCGCTGTGTGGAAGTTCTTCTCCAGATCACTTAGCTTCTTGCGGGTCATCCCTTCGAAAGGATTCATTGCTTCTCCCCAAGATCGGAAATCCTTCAGCATTCTAACGGCCATGGAACGGGTCGCCATAACGCCGGCCATGACACACCAGACTGCGAGGACGAAGCAGGGGTAGTAGATAGCTTCGTCTACAAGAAGGGTGAGCTCGACCAGTTAGCAAAGTCACTAAGCCCAAGACACTCACTGAGGAAGATTTCCAGGTCCGATCTTGGAGGGAAAGCTGTGCGCAAAGCAGCAATAATTGACCCTAAGGCAAACGGAATCGCTAGCATTTCGGCCACCTGGACTTTTCGATTCCCAGCCCATGACGTCCGAATAAGGTGAGCAGTGGATATGAGAGTGACAACGCTCCCAAAGAGGATCATGAAACCCATCAGGACTTCATAGAATAGCTTCCACGTATGAACGTTAAGGGTAACCTCGATTGTGTAGACTGGCGCAATCGCGAGCGTTTCGTTATTTTCATCCCCGCGTTCCCAATGGTATGACCTAGTCCCCATTACATGGGGTTAGCAAAAGATTTAATGGCAAGTGAAAGCATCAATGTAGAAGCATAACTCACCCAATAGTCCAACCAGTCAGTGCTGGCCCTGGTTGCGGGTCGCATTTCATGCCCGCAATCGGCAAGCTGAGATTTGTCTCTGGGTCAACAACTTGCACTCCGATATCCACGTAGTGTTTTGCTGAGAACAGGGTCGCATATGTACGGTCAGTGAACGCGTTCAGGGGGTGTGTGGTAGTAAAATGATTGGCAGCGGAGTAGCTTGAGGTCCAAAATACGTCGAGGTATAAATAGAGAAGATCCATCGTTAGTAAGCCCAGGCATCCCGAGATAATGGATGCCGCCCAACATACATGTCCGGACCCAAGACATAAGCCGGATTGTATGACCAAGCCAACTTTGGACTGCAGAACCTTGATGAGAAACCATCTCATTTTAGCTGTATCATAATCTCACCCATCAATATAGAAGTCAACGCGACGCGAAAGAGATGGTAACCCTGGATGTGGCCACAAAGCAAAATCATCGAAGTTCGCGTGATAGCCATACTCGTCTCCCCATCCTCCAACTGCCCACCGAATCGAGATTTCATTTTGGTTGATATCCATGGTCGAGACTTCACCCAGAAGAATTATCTAATATAACACAAGCATTTCGTTAGACGGACACAGTTCTTGAAGTGGCACCACGTAGCAGCTTACACCTGGGTCGCTGACTTCCATCAATCTCCCTTTCGACCGGGAAGCAGGGCTCAACTTGCTAGCTGAGATGATAAAGACAGCCAAGCCCGGTGCGAGAAATACGAGGGCGAGCAGCCACTGTACAATAAAGCGAATTGCCTTTCGTTGCGGAAGTCTCAGCATCCTGGGGTGCAACAGAGAAGGGTCCGTGCAGAAATCGTGAGGGGATAGATCAACGACTCGGAGGCCGTTTATACGCCAAATGTCGGAGATTCACAGAGTCATCTCGAACTCTTCTCGGGCTTGGCACGAGTCTGATTGATTGGTTGGCTGGGCGTGTGTAGCCGGTAAAAGATACAATCGCAAGCCTCCTAACGACGGGTTTTAACCATGAAGAGGTATGCGGCGTCTGTTGCTTTCCTAAAGCGGGAGTGCCAAGACCAAAGTGTATCGTGGAACCCGCGCGGTAGGCTGTGGGGGGGGGGGGTTTGAATGGGTCGTCCCAATTTCACATAGGTCGGCTTCCTATTGGTCACGTGTGGCAGTGCAAAAGACGGCATAACGGTGTTGAGAGCGTTATGGATGACAACTGATAGGCAGTTCTGCCTATTTGGGCTCTCTACTGAGCTATGTCTAACGTCTGCTTCTTCTACTACATGCATAACAAGCCTAAGGGGTGGTACGGACTGTAAGCCGAGGGGTCGGAGGTGAGCATTAGGATCAAGGGAGGGAGTTTAGAGTTCATCCTAGGAGTATCTGGTATCACATGGCTTGAATGACATTCCTTCAAATGGGAGGGAAATCATGGCAACCTTTTCCTTGCCAAAGTGTACAGGATATCGGAGCTTTTGAATTGGAGAATCTCAGGGTCAAAACGAGGCCGGACCCTTAGGCGTCTGCATCATGATTTCACAGATCTCCTCTGAATGTCGCTCAGTACCTCGGTCCCAGATCACGCCGAAAGGGATGGTGAAAATAATTATACAGGTTGACACCCTTTCGTGGAATCGCAAGACAATTCCATTCCATGGCGTGAGATCTTTGCATGTGTTTGCTTGGCTATGTTCCTGCCAAGCTGCCCAAGAGAATTTAGACTATGACGCCTCGATATCACGTCCAATTCATTTACAATGCGGTCTACGATCGCGACGAGTGATCATCGTTTGCACGCTCTTTGTACTGCCACGCCACACCGACCCCTGGGCCTCGTGTCGTACAAAAGCCACCTATTACATAGCTGGCAGCAATTGGGACTGGAGGACAGCTCGTTGAGCCTCGTCAAACTGGGTTTCTGTCCGAGGCAGCCGTACGCAGGTGATCCACACAGCCTCGACGGAGGGCAAATGACCATGAAGCGAGTAAACAAATTAGAATAAGCCCTTGTCAAGATTACAGAATTATGGGGACTATCTCCTCACCTCTTACGCCTCAGAGCAACCCCGTTCCAATCCACAAACTGCTCTGATCCCCGTGCGCGGCACACGAACTCGTTCCTACTAGAATACATCCTACCATGACCAATTCATTCTGCATCACTTTCCAGTCATGCATATCTTTAATCCTTACGGCTGCTTAAAATCTGAGGGGGTTAGCCCGTAAATCATGATTTAGTATATTATCTGTTCATTCTACTCTTGTGATCCGAATACTGCGACAGTAGATATTCCTTACTTGCGGCTTAGATTGCTTGCTCTCGCGGCACGTCCGAAGTTGTCGAGGTGAATACGCGTTTGTAGCGGGTTTTTCAGATTTGCGGAAGGCTATGCGTGCACGGAGGAGCCTATTACTCAAACTGTGGCGATACTGGGGGCTACCCTCTATTAGCTGTCTAAGGGACGTTATGTGCGAGTCGCAGACTGCGTTCTAGGAGCAGCATTCCAGCTCGGTTGGAGACTTGAAATGGTTCTTGACGATGATGGGATGGGCGATGGGAGGTGCATGCACAGCGTGAGCGACGGGGGAATCGATCCCGACAGGTCGGCTCAAACAACAGAGGGTATTTGGAGGTGAGGAAATGGTCTGACGGCAGACTTATGATTTCAATAAGCGAGCTTGGCAAAGCTCACGTCTAATGTCGGTGATGCGCTCGGGGACTGAGCGTGTGCAAGTAATCTAAGTTTCGTGGGACAAGAAGAAACGTACGGATTCCCAAGCTGCTGGCTTCCATCTGCGCTGTCTCCTCTTACGAAAGAACCCAGAATAATGCTATATACATATGTGTGAGTCCGGTTACAACGCGTCGTTGAGGGCAACTTTTGCAGGCTAAGCGCATTGTTTGAGTGCTTCAATTCTCTAGCAAGATAGAGAGATCCAAGAATTGTACGACAAATAAATATACATAGACATATATATAGAGAGAGAGAGAGAGCGCGCGAGAGAAAGGGGGAGAAAGAGAGAGAGAAAGAAAGATGAATTTATTGGACGCAAGACCCTGGATTGATCGATTGCGGGCTTAGACGGTGGCTGGCTACGCGAACAACTCCTGTTCTTCCATTTTGCCAATGCCTTCGGATGACCAAACCGCTGATCCGGTCACAGGCAAGGTCCGGCGAGCCCCCACGGACGACGCAGACACCGATCGCATGCGGAGCTGCAATTCCTCCTCCGCCTCTGACTCTTTCTGTGTCTGGAAAGTCTTCTCCACATCGCTTAGCTTCTTGCGGGTCATCCCTTCGAAAGGATTCATTGCTTCTCCCCAGGACCGAAAGTTCTTCAGCATTATAACTGTCATAGAACGGGTGGCAATAATTCCGGCCATGACACACCAGACTGCGAGGACGAAGCAAGGGTAGTAGATAGCTTCGTCTACCAAAAAGGTTCCACTCGGTCAGTTAACAAGCTCACGCTTCTGTGATCAAAGGCACTCACTGAGGAAGATTTCCAGGTCCGATCTTGGAGGGAACGCTGTGCGCAATGCCGCAATAGTCGACCCTACGGCAAACGGGATGGCTAGCATCTCAGGCACCTCGACCCTTCGATTCCCAGCCCAAGACGTCCGAATAAGATGAGCAGTAGATATGAGGGTGACGACGCTCCCGAAAAGGATCATGACTCCCATCAGGATCTCATAGAAAAGCTTCCACTTGTGGACGTTGAGGGTAACCTCGATTACATAGACTGGCGCAATCGCGAGCGTTTCGAATTCATTTTCTACGTCCCGCTGCCAAAATTTTGATCTATTTCCCAGTATATGGTATCAACAAAAGCTCATTTGGGAATTGAAAGCCTCGAAGTAAAAGCGTGACTCACGTAATATCCCAACCAGTTAGTGCTGGCCCTGGTTGCGGGTCGCATTCCATGCCCGCGATCGGCAAACTGAGATTTGTCTTTGGGTCAACAGCTTGGACTCCAATGCCCACGTAGTGCTTTGCCGAAAACAGGGTCGAGTATGCACGGTCAGTGAACGCGTTCAGGGGGTGCGTGGTAGTAAAATGATTCGCAGCGGAGTAGCTTGAGGTCGAGGCATGTCAAGGGATTATTAGATAAAGAGCTGTTGTTAGTTACCTCAAGCATATCGAGATAGTGGGTGCTGCCCAACGTACATGTCTGGACCTAAGACATAGGTTGGATCGTATCGCCAAGCCAATTCACTGGGAAGCCTTGATGAGTAACCATCTCATTTCAGCCGTATTATAGTCTCACCCATCGATGTAAAAATCAACACGGCGTGAAAGGGATGGTAGCCCTGGGTGTGGCCACAATAATATATCATCCAAGTTGGCGTGATAACCGTAATCGTCTCCCAAACCTCCCACCGCCCACCGAATTGATATATCATTTTGGTTGATATTCATGGTCGAGACTTCACCTCGAAAAATTATCTAATATAATACACGCATCATTTTTAGAGGGAGATGGTTCTTGAACCGGCAACAAGTAGCGGCTTACACCAGGAGGACCATTGAACTCGATCAACGTTCCTTTCGGCCGGTAAGCAGGGTTCAACTTGCTAGCTGAGATGATAAAGATAGCTAAGCCCGGTGCGAGAAATGCAAGGGCGAGAAGCCACTGCACAACAAAGCGAATTGCCTTTCGTTGGGGAAGTTGCAGCATCTTGAAATGATTAAAGAAGGCTGGGGAGGGATTGTGAGGGGTATATTTTACGTCTCGGAGGCACTTTATGCACCAGACGTTGGAGAACTCCCAGAGTCATCTCGAAGTCCTCGAAGGTTTGACCCCAGCCTGATTGATTTGTTGGATGGGCGGGGGTAGGCCGGTAGAAGATACAATCGCAAGCCTCCCGACGGCGGGTTTTAACCATGAAGAGGTATGCGGCGCCCGCTGCCTTCCTAAAGGGGGAGTGCCAAGACCGAAGTGTATCATAGAGCCTACGTGGTAGAGTGTGTGGGAGGGTGTTTGAACGGATGGTCCCAATTTCGCGTGGGCCTCGGCCAGCTCTTTGTCACGTGTGGCAGTGCAAAGGACGGCATAACGATATGGTTAACAACCTGTGAACAATCCTACCTATTGGAGCTTCCTAATATGCTAAGTTTAATTTCGATATCTATAGCTCCACATATAACAAGCCCAAATAGTCGCATGGGCTATCAGCGGACTGGTCGAGGGAAGAAGCAAACAGCTTATGGGCGAAGGACGAAACTGTCCTGAGTTTAGAGTCGATCCCTGAAATATTCGGTGTCACATGTTTTAAATGAGATGTCTCCTAGTGATAGGAAAGCCATGGCAACGCTTCCGTTGCAACGTCGAGTTTGGAAAACCGGAGCACCATAGGGCCAAAACAAGACCGGACAGCTCATTATCTCAGCTAGGACATCTAATCAGCTTCTAAATCACACTAAATTCAGTTACAATATATTATCTGTGAGGCTGTTGGTCATCTGTACAATTTTGTAAATACTGCCACACTGGAGAGGTTGGGGCGACCTCCCCGGATGGCGAGGTGGGGAACGAGGATGAAGTTTTGTTTTACCTAATACAAACCGTGGATCGCACCTCAATCTCAGGCTTCTCAGCGGATTTATCTCGTGAGGGTAAGTCCCACCTTCAATGAGAGTGGGCTCAAGCTCACCTTTCACCTGTGTCCCGGCCCATAGGGCCAATGTATCAATTGGGGTTTCGTACCTTTTCTCCGTCCATCATCTAGTTATGTTGGTCTATCGAGAACTCGACCGCACTCAACCCTACTTAGAGCTGGAAATGGTCTTACCTGATCAATGGTCAGTCCCGCCTCCTGTTCCCCTAATTTGCTCCACTCAATACCGTCCCAAGTGTAGCTCCGCACTCCATTTGTCGAGGTTTCAAATATGCTCGAAATTTATGCCTCCAGCGGTTTCCTCCTCCGGTGTTTAATTTGAAAACGGCCTCCCAGCTAACGTTGCGTGAATCGAGCTCCAACGCGTCGTTGAGGGCAACCTTTGAGGAGTCCACGTATCTGGAGAGCTAGCGGTATCAGTCCGCTTCAAAGGATAGGTCGAGTTCACATGCGCAGCGTTGATAGGAGTACATATGAGCAAAAACGTAAGAGGCAGAAAGAGCTGCTGAGCAAGGTCTCTCAAAGGTTAGGAAGATAGAATAGGATAGAGAAGGAGGAAAAGACGGCGGTAACCCGTTGGTACTTGTGTGATCACTCCCCGAATGTCGATACCCCGGCCAGATGATCCAATCCGCAAATCGTGTCTGAAGTGGTCCTAACTTGGTTTAAGCATATCTCTCCCCAAGTCGAAGGAACGTTCCTAACCAGGCCGTAATATCAGCGTTATAAGACGGTACAAAAAGCTTGATAAAGTGCACTACAAATAATGTATGTTGACAAATTCCTTGAACGAAATGCTCTGGTTGCTTCGGTCGCTTGGTTAGACGGTCTCTGGCTTAGCCAACAACCCCTGCTCTTCCATTTTTTCGATGCCCTCGGGCGACCAAACCACGGATCCCCTCGCGGAAACTGTCCGGCTTGCGTCTGGGGATGACATAGACGCGGATCGCATGCGGAACTGCAATTCCTCCTCCGCCTCCGACTCTTTCGCCGTGTGGAAATTCTTCTCCAAATCACTTAGCTTCTTGAGGGTCACTCCTTCGAAAGGATGCCTCGCATCTCCCCAAGATCGTAAGCCCCTCAGCATTTTGACGATTATGGAGCGGGTTGCGATAACACCCGCCATGACACACCAGACAGCGAGGACGAAGCATGGATAGTAAATAGCTTCGTCTAAAGAGGACGTCACCAGTTAGCAAGGTCACCCTGGTTCAGCCTCACTACACTTACTTAGGAAGATTTCCAAGTCTGACTTCGGAGGAAACGCTGTGCGCAAAGCCGCGATGATCGACCCCACGGCAAGCGGAATGGACAGTACTTCAACCATTCGAACCTCTCGATTACCGGCCCATGACGTCCGGATAAGGTGGGCAGTAGATAGTAGAGTGATGACGCTTCCGAAAAGAATCATGAAACCCATGAGGATTTCATAGAAGAGCTTCCACCTGTCGACGGTGAGGGAGACGCGGATTGAATAGACCGGCGCAATCGCAAGCGTCCCATTTTCTCCAGCACGCTCCCAAGCATGCGACCTAGTTTCCAGCACACACGCTTTAATGTGATGGATAAGAGTTTCAATGAAGAGGTTTGACTCACGTAATATCCCACCCAGTCAGTGCCGGGCCTGACTGTGCACTGCATGACATGTCTGCAATTGTCAGGCTATATCCTGTATCTGGGTCAACGACTTGGACTCCAATATCGACGTAGTGGGTCGCTGAGAAAAGGGTCGCATATGAACGGTCAGTGATGGCGTTGAGGGTGTGGTTGGTAGTAAATTGATTGGCCGCAGAGTAGCTTGAGGTCCAGAATAAAGTGGAGTTATTAGTAGAAGAAAAACCATTGTTAGCAAATCTGCGCAGCTCGGGATATTAAATGAAATCGAACATACACGTCTGATCCTAAGACGTAAGTTGGATCGTACGTCCAAGCTAAGTCGCTGCGGAACTCTGATAAGCGAGCCATCCCCATCCCCATTCCATTACATCCTCATCTCACCCATCGAGGACGAAAAAAGCCGGGCGCGAGAGGGACGGTACTCCCGGATATGGCCACCAGGTGTCATCGTCGTCGTGGTAACCATAACCAGTTCCCCACCCTCCTACCGCCCACCGAATCGATATTTGATTTTGATCGAGGTCCATGGTCGAGACTTCACCAAGAAGAATCACCTAAAAAATTCAAGTGTGATTGTTAGAGGGAACCATTTCTCGATTGCGACTTGGCAGGGTGTAGTGGCTTACACCGGGATAGTCGACCCCCCATCCTACCCATTTCTGTCGGGCAGCAGGGGTCAACTTGCTGACTGAGATGATAAAGACAGCAAAGCCCGGCGCAAGAAATATAAGGGCGAGTAACCAGTATACAACAAAGCGAATTGCCTTTCTTTGTAGAAGCCCGAGCGTCCGGAGGCACGGCATAGAAGGATTAGTGGAGGATTGCAACGGGGAAGAATGGCGTCTCAGAGGCACTTTATACGTCAAGCGTCGGAGGCTCCCACACGAAGGACCCGAAGATTGGCGCGACTTTTCTTGATAAATTGGGTGAGCGGAATAGCCACTGAGACGTACAATCGCGGACCTTCCGACGATGTTCTGACCAAAAACAGGTCTGCGGCGCTTGTTACGGTCCTATAGCGGGAGGGAGAAATCAAAGTGTATCACGAAACCTGTGTACCCCTGTGGGGACGTTTGAATGAATGACCCCCACTTCCCATGGACCCTCGGTCTTCGGACACAGCAGCCCGCTTCCTGTTTGTCCATGTGGCAGTACAAAGACGGCATAACGGTGCTGAAACCAAGCAACTACCGATCAATCATTCTGACAATTGGTCTTTCCACTGGGCCAAGTCTTATCGTCACCTTCTGTCTCTACAGAACGAGCCTAGTAGTTACATGGACTGGAGGGTGGGGGTCGGGGGAAGAGGGAGGTGAACAGCTTATGGCCAATGCAGTGAACTGTCCTGGGTTTGGATTAGAGTCCAAGCCCCACTTCAATCAGAAATATGGTGTCGCATGTCTTGAATAGCATTTCATTTTAGTGGGAGAGAAGTCGGGGATGGAACACCGTAACTTCCTAATGGGGAAATTAGGCCGAAACGTGACATGACCCTTAGACCTCTCAGACGCTTGACGTCACTAAAGTCTCCCGCGATTGACTGATCAGGGGCTTGCTAGAGATGTAGACCGTGTGACCAAGACACCTTATACGCGCGGCACGTTCTTTCGTTTCCCGCGTCGATCTTCCAAACATTTTAAACCGCCCTACTGAGGCACTCCGAAGCTCCGTATGCCGAGTCTCTGAAATTTCTGCGTCCATCAATGACTTGGTGTTCGTATGATAGCGATCCGAGTAGCCGGTTTGGGTGCCCTGTGGGGGCACATTTCCAGCTACCACAACTCGAAATTTTCAGCATTTCCAAAACAGGTCCGTCTTTCACAGAAGAACACGAATCTACCTGGCAGCGCACATCCTAACGAACGGCTGCGGATCATCATCGATCTGTTCCACTCAGTGGGTCCCTGGCCGTCATGGTATTCGTTGCTCAGACTGATCAAACCAGTTTATTGACGCACCATCATTGCCGATTGGGCCGGCGACGCCACTTTTAAAAGCCATCACCCGGAAGAGCCCCAGAAGCGATGCTGCCGTTAATAATTTCGTACATCAGGATCCTGATGAATCATGGAGAGCGGTTCAACCATCGCGGAGGTAGGGTCCAGAGGACGCGGTGAGTTTCAACTTCCCCGCGGCAAGTCACGAGCCGTATATAAAACTCTCTGCCCCCAACCCGTCCAGCGCCAGGGGTAATCTGCAAGACCAGGCACCGCGCCATTTTAACCTTCTATTCGCTGAAGCAACGAGGACGTTTCTCACTCCAGAGGTAATACGGACTATTTCAGGCGGCCGAGACTCCCTCGCAGGCTCCTCGTCCACTCGAATCCCCTCTTCATGTCAGAACTGGCCAATATGGCCTGCTATGCACACTTCAATAGTCCCAAAGTACGCGGGGACCCGTCAGATGCGGCGCGCGAACTGACAGCACAAGCCAAGCCGGCTTGACGACCCGCCGAACTGAGGTCAAGCGCATAGTTCGAACCATCAGGAGCATCGTAACACAAGGGTCCTGTCGGAGTATTTAATTTGTCTAAGACTGCCGAGGCGGAGCCCGCGAGGGAGACTCGGCAGTATGAGGACCGGACATTACGAATCATGTCGTTATATAGAGGGCAAGACGAGGTTTTGGATTCAGAGAGCCATCTTTGGTCTGTTGTTTCCCCTCTCCTTTCCTCCTCTTCCTAGTCGCTCGCTCTCTTAACTTACCGCTCAGTCCCATTTTTGTCGGACGTACACTCTTTCCACCACTCTACACTAATCAACTAGAAATCAAAAATGGTCCACTCGCTACTCAAATCACTCGTTTTATATCTCGCCTGTGCAATGTCTGCTGTTGTTCTTGCTGTATCAGCGCATCACCACCAGACTGAAGCCCACGGACGAGAAATGGCCCGTCGGGGCAACCAGCTGCTATCCCTTCCGCGGGCTGCGGCACCTATCACAGTTATGGGTAGTCAGCGGTCGCGGAAAGGAAGCAACCCAGCCGGCAAGAGAGTCACGAATGCGATGCGATTCGCGAAAGGTTTGCCTCCTTTAGCTCCAAGGAAGTTATGTACGTTGTGTTCTCTCGTGTTTTTGATGCACATGGCATAAAAAAGCATTCTTACCATCGCGACGTCGACCAATGAACGACAGATAAGGGCTCACGAGCGGGCTCAGCTCATCAGGCTCGGAGCTCATCTGTGCCGTTATCGTGAGTTCTATCGATTCTTTTTGTCGCTGTATCTCGCTGACCCTACGGTACGGGCACAACTTCAAGTGTACCCCTCATTACCATTTTTGGCTCAGAGGGTCGTGGCGTTGGTGAACCTATGGGTTGGCTCAGGGCTACGGATGGGTACAGTTACTCCCTCACCCGCGAATGCACTCCAGTGAACGCCCAGTTTCTTTCGGGTGCCTTGACCAATCCTGTCAGTACACTTTAGGCATGGGGCGTTCTGCGTAGAACTACTAAGCTTGACAGCCGAATTACCATAGAGCCTACCAGATGAGTGGCCGAATATCGGATTCGTTGTATATGAGGGCAATCCGAATTTCGGCACGGAGTCCTCTAATTGGGCGATCATGAGTCCAACGGCTACTAGTACGTTTCATCCCTGGACCTATTTCGCTTTCTGTGACTAATCCAGGATCGCACACGCACTGATATTCTTTTTGCATTTTTTCGTCATAATCTAGCCCCAAATGGGTCACCGCCCGTAGATAGCCCCGAACAACTATTAAATCTAGGTAGTAGTATGTTCATTGAGAGCAACATATGGTGCGTAGGGACCGGATCAGCATGTTACCTTCACCTTCCTATTCAGGTGAATGGCATTGAACTCCGCTATTGATAGGTCGTTAGGCGCGGATGAGGAACTTACCCTGACCTGGATTAACCCAAATGGAGAGGCGGTGCCGATGGAAATTGGATATTTCCCTTATTTGGACGATTCGATCGTAATAGCTGGAAGCCTTTCCGCCTTATCTGCGTATTTTGTGAATATGGGTGCTGGTGAAGCGGTTCAAGTTGTGAGTGAAAGGGATGGCTCGGGTGGGCGGCTCTTGAAGTTGCCTTAAACACTGACTTGTGAATGATGTTTAGCGCCTTTATACTGGTGGCCGGGGCTGCCAGCGTTGAGGCGAAGCTTCCCTGACTCCCTGCTGGTATGCGTTGCGACGTCGAGGTACCGACATGTATTCCCGTACTAGCATTTACCTGGCGAGATTTTGCTTTTTGTGTCGACAAAGGAGTGTACGAGGGCTCGACCAGGCGCACCCTGAAGGAACTCGCTTACCTTCCCGCTTCTGCATTTTATGGACAAATCCATGAGTGCTCTGCAAAGCATCGATGCGGACGCGTGCTTGAGAGAAGCTATTACTAGAAGAAAGAGCCAAGTCTTGGTATAATGGAGAGGCGGAGAGGCGGGCTTGGACTGAACGCGAAAATTGGGTCGGAAGCTGATGGGCATGGCGGTTACGTATACGTCTGTTGCATTTGAAAAGCCGAAAACATTTGCCCGTCTGCAGTCGTGCCGCGGAATGCCACGCAGTGCGCTGTGCTAACAATGAAGTTTGGCTCCCGTTAGCGTTGTTGTTCGGAGGGGAGGGGTCCGGACCGAAGAATGCTCTATTCAGTAGACGAGGTTTCGGCAAGGCCCCGAAAACGATGACGCCATTGCTCTCGTATGATGAGCCCACCCGTTCGGACATATTACCGCACTGCCAGTGTTTCCGAGAGGAATTGCCATGTGTTCTTTTAGCTAATCATGCGGTCTTCACGTGTTTTGTGAGATCCAGTCCCCTCAGTATGGGCTGTTGTCCTACGCGTCTGAGAAACACAAAGGCCATGTCTTCTCGTGTATTCACCTGACCAGTGTTTATATCATCATTTATACGATCTTTAAAAGGACGCGGTACACCATGTGCAGTGTTCTTGACGTAGCTGTACCGAATCCAACCGACCGTGCACTGACAACATGTTGGGCGCAGGGTTCGAATCCAATTGAGATAGATATGGAGCTCAGTTGAATGTTTGAGAATCAAGTGTCGACACAGCGGGCCTGGCAGGCAAAGCACAACCCAACCGTATTTTGCCTCGACAGGGTAGGGCAGTGGCGGCGGCATCTCTCCAGCAGGTCACGTGGCGAACTCCAAGCTTCTACCATGTTGTTCCCCAACCTATGGCCGTCCCCCATTTCCCAGATGGGTCGATCTATCCAAGGAAGATTTAAACGACTTCATGCCCGTCTTCGAGTGTACCACTTTAGCTTCAGCAGGAAAAGTCCAAAGACGGACATCCGCGAAGAAACCGCCGCGGGAGTCCTTTGGTCAGGAAGTCCGCACACGGCGGGAAACTTTTCGTAAAACTGTTGCGAAGACACCAGCTAATTCCTCGTTGCCCCAATAAGTCCGCTATACTTCATGCTAGTAGATTAAATGAGGTACTACGTGCCCGTCGATCACCGTCCGATTCAAGCTTGGGTGTGGTGAGACCATTTGCATCTCCCCGTGTTTGTTCTTGCACGGGATGAGCCAATGGCGTGGGACTTTGCACATATTTGCTTGCCTAATTTCTCGCCCAGCTGAGGATGTCGGCTATGACATCCAATCATCTTCTGCGTCCACTTTGCACATACTTCAGCCAATATGCGGTATTTTTAGTAGGTCAAGAGGCGTGGTCACTTGAACACTTTTTGCACCGCCACACCGAGTCTTACGCCTCGTGCTGAACAAAAAAAATCTTCTCTTTAGTACAAGTCTCCGCGTTCCATGCCCAAACCGGTACAAGCCGTCTTATTTTAGCTGCCACTTTCAATTGCCTGCGTTGCCATGTCCTGCCCAATTGCCAAGAAATAGCGCTTACTAGTCATCCTGCCCTAAGCGCCGTGAAGTGCGTTCACGGCTCATGCATGTCTCGGCGTATTTATGTCGCCACCTTGAAGGGAGCCGATTCAAGCCCACCCTCCACCCTCATCTCCCCCCACAGGACTATGATATTTTCTTGTGGTTTCCTCCTTTTATTCTCCACCCGTTACATAGGTATGTCGATCTATCGAGCAATCAAGAATCTTCGACCTCACCTAGAGCTATGGGCAACCTCGTCAGCTGCAGCCCCAACGTCAACAAGTTCATATAACGCCATTTCCTACCTGGTCAACGCTCCAAGTCTTGCCTCATGTTCGTTCTATTGTGCTCCACTCAAGACCGTCCCAAGTGTAGGTCTGCGCACCAGTTGTGGAGGATTCGAACATATTCAGATTATGAACTTCCAGACTTGCGGAGATGATTCAAGTTGCTTCTGCTCCTCTTCAGTAGCATCTGCAATCTATACCTGTGCCTCTTGCCAGCTAGTAGGGAAGACGGCGCCATGGGACGACTTGGAATATGCGATCGGGGGTAAGCCCGCCAAAGGCCATATGTTCCTGGGTATATCTGATGGCTCATAGATATTCTCTATAGAATATGCCACAGAATGCAAAAACGCTGGGACCCCTATCAGCTATCTCACCTTGTTAGCCCCTTGCTGATTAGCGCCCAAATTTGCGTTCAAGCACACCCCTCGACCCCCTGTACCTGTAGAGCCCCGGCTCTTCGTCCAGAGGGCGAACTGTCGGGAAGGAAGTTAGCACAAACAAAGCTCGTACGAGACATATGACGTGATTAATGAGGTGCGAGTCCGTAAAGACGCGGGATCGAGGAGCGTTTAAGGACAGTTTTGATGATAGGTAACGATGGTCCATATCCTCGGCTCCTGCCGATGTTCTGGACGACTCGCAAGCTCCGCAGACCAAGACAAATGGTCACGCCCGTGAAGAGATTAACTGATCAAGACGAAGGACCGGAGACCTCCTCCGTGTGATCGCTCCCTAGTATGTTTGTCTGGTCGCTTCCCTTCAGCCCCGCCTTCCTAACAAAGACAGGCGAGAATATCTCAACTCATCCAGGGTAATCATTACGTTACCTGAATTGAGATTGTTAAAGAATCGCTTGTGAGGCTTAGAGCCTTCACCTCATTGAGCAGAAACCGCCGGCTGTGCCTCACGTGTTCGTGCCGAAAATTCCCGGAAGACTCGCCAGCTTACTTCGGCTCAGGTACAAAGCCGCCTTCGTCTCCGACATCTATTCGTCAACTTAAACGATAGCTCTAACAAGTAACGAAATGGGACTTGGCAATGCCCCACATGACTCTCGTTTTCTCGATCAGTCAGCAGGTCACAATGCTTCAAGGCAGTTGCGTCGTCAAGCGAGATAGCTTCTGGGGAATAGCTAGGGACCAGTCACTAAGATCCGGTTGCTGCCCTCGCGTGAGCTCGTGATCTTTAACCGTGAGGTTTTAAGTCTCGAGGTTTTAATACACCCTGCACTGACCAAGCCCAACTCTCGATGAAGCTGCTATCTCTATACCTCACATTTCTCCTAGGGCTATTTTACTCCGGTATATCTGGGCGCCTAAAATGTTGCGTCGATGTGGAGTTCATTTCCCTTCACTAGCATTAGCACCTGCCCTTCCCCGTCCGAGCACGCTGTATCTGACTCGTCGACAGGTATCGGCGTGCTGCCTGTACTACTGCGATCCATTCACGGTCGCTGTCAATGTGCGCTGCTTTTTTTTTCCTTACCACAGATCTGTGGCTAGCGTTCAGCACTCACCTTAGGAATGCGCGGCCAATTCAACCTGCCTTTGCTCCCCTGCAATCGCATCTCTATACTATGCATGTGCAAGTTGCCAGTTGATCATGCACGATGCGTCGTGGGCCGATTTAGAGTATCCCCTGGGCGGTAGGTCCCCGTTCTATCCGTCTAGGTCGCTCTAACCGCCGTGCTTTTCTGCCGGTTCTAGTCTACTCAACGGAGTGTACAAATGAAGGACACCCGATCGCTTATATAACCCTGATGTCTTGCTGATGAACGTACAATCCATCCTCATCGTGTTATGTTGTTTACGACATTTGTAGATTCATTGTAGCTCTATATACATGATCCCGGCTCTTGTTCTATTCCGTACCGTGTTGGAGCGGGGAGGATGTGGACCCGAAGGCCGGCGCAGTTGAGTCCGCATTCGTGGTGGCGGTGAAGAATGTATCTAACGCTCTCGCTAAACAACTCCCCCTATGACGATATTGCCGACTGCTCAGCTTGGCCTGGCAAGAAGTGATAGATCGCCCATAACCAAACAAAGCCACATCCGGCATTCCCGAGATCCCGTGATCGTGAGACAAAGATAGACCGCCAAAATCACACTGCGTCAATCTCCAAACGGACTTGGCTTGTTGCTTCAACCATGCAGATGTTCTCGCGGGGCACCGCTGGGAGACAACTTGGGGCCTCCAATTATTACTCTACATTATCTCTGGATCTTATTGAATATATTGAGATGTGTTGCACCAGGTTACGACTCGCCTTTTTCGACCACACCTACTTGACCTACTGCTCCAAAGCTTGCCGACCTCGCTTAAAATGCTCGTGCCCATACATGTCGTCTGATAGGCGGGATTTTTCTGGCAGCAGATAGTCTTGCTTGGCATTCACAAAACAGGATTTTCGGATCCTGCGTCCTTTGTCCAATGAGGTATCAACCAATCCTAAACAACTGCTTCATCCGGAACGTAGATTAAATCTCTCATCGCTCTCCAAGTCCGCCATAAAGAGTGGCACTATATTGATGTTAATTCCCGACGCCTTCCGAACTCCAGGATGACCAGTGAACCTTGATTGCAACAGGGCTGATCATATGATTGCAACCTATTAGGCTTGGCATTCGGCAGGACTGTGGACTTTGGTCGTTCTCTGCAGGCTCTGGGGTATTTAGCCGTGAGCCAGTATGACAAGGACGCGACCTCTACGACCGCACTCTACTATGAAGTTCTTTCACGTCCTATACCTTGTCCTATCCGTCTTCAGTTTGTCTTCCAAGCTCATTCTCTCTTCGGCCAGTGCTCACCACATATCCAATAGACATTTTAGCGACTGCGCTGACCATCCCAACGATCCTGGCGAATTCTACAATACCATCATCACTCTCCAGCCGCCAATCCTCCACTTGCGTATATTATAGCAGTCCACTAAACTCTTGGGTTAATGCAAGTCCATTTTACTCCTCTGGCCCTTCCATCTCGTAGCTGAATCCTCTGGGTACTCGCGTCGGTTTAGTCCTGCGGACGCGACGCAAGCTGCCTCTGCTCACCCATCACCGCTTCTCTCCTTTACACGGTAGCAAAATGCGAGCTTACCAACATGTTGGCATTGTGGAGTGAGATGACTGACGCTCTTACCGGTGAGAAGCACTCCATCCTTATCTACCTAACGATTCCCGAAGCCACTGACAAGACGGTTCGAATGACAGAGTATGCCAGCGATTGTGCTTCGGTTGGGTACTCCGTGGAAACCTTGCCACTTTGTTAGCTTCCGAAGTGGTTGATACACATACCACTGGTGTCTCGGTAGCTCCCCTCCCACTCAGTTCGGCACGTAATTAGTTGTACGCTTATGTAATACCTCCCGACTCTCTGTACAAATATCATACCCGCTGTCGATGGGTGTTCAAAGACCGGATGCACTTTTTCAGCAGTCGAGCCACACTCATAATCTCTGAAGAGCTCTTACGGCAAGGTTGTGGGCCACGCTGCTGCCTCAAGCTGAGGTAGGCAAAGAAACGTGCATAACTAACGTGGCTTGAGGGCGCGGACAATCAGTGGAGACGGGTATAGCAATCAAATGGGTTAAGCCGCAGTATGTAGAGAACGCCCCAAAATGAATACGGGACGCTCAGGTCTTAGGGACTACTCAAATCAGAGCACCTCCGCATTGCCTCGTGGTCGTAACTTAATTAAACCGTGGGCTGAAATGTGGCTCGGCGGCCATATCACACGCCGTACTTTGCTTTGGCGTCATGATCGCCCTCCGCCGGCGCCCGCCATTTCCAACGCACGTTCTTCCCCCCGCAGTCAAGCCACTTGCAACTCCCACACACTGCCTTGGCATTCACACCTGGGATCACGTAGGCATCGTAGTCGATATTCTCTTCTAAGGACGACTAATTGAAACATGTAGGGAGAAAAGAAAAAACGAGACAGCGAGCTTAAGAACGCACCAACTAGGATGGTGTCGTCAAAACTGACAAAACGATATTTGTATGTTTTCACAGTGTTAAAGAAAAGAAAACGTGAAGGAGAGAGTGTATGAGAGTGAAGATGTGGTTTAAAAGGAGTAGCTTTTCGTAATGGTATGGAGGGGGAAAGGAGAATCACGATTGCGAGGAATGGCGAAGAAGGGGCCCAAAGGAGGCCAAAAAAGGAAACCAAAAAAAGAGACAAATGTCCGTTCTATCTACAAAAACATAGTAAGGATACGATGGGGGAGAAAAGAAGCGAATGGTTGGAGAGGAGGGAAGAGAAATGAACCAAAACGAAACGAGAAGCGAGCAAGGGAGTCGAGCCGCGGCGAAAGGTCACCCATGTAGTTGAGTAGACGAACTCCCCGGCCTAGAAGAAGACCACGAAATCCGATCCCACCAACCACCGGTACCAACACCCGCGTTCCTTCCACTAGCATCACTCCCGCTTCGACTTCGTCCACCAGCACCACCAATGACAACAGGAGAAGGCGCCAACCTCCCACCAGCTTGCCCTTCTCCTCCTCTGCCACGGAAACCGAACCCGCTCCCCTCATCCATCGGCGTACCAGGAATTACGTTCATAGCGAAGAAATCATCATCTGCACCACCACGAGCACCACCACCACGACGAGCATCCAACCTCGCCCACTCGTTATCAACTCCCACCTTCAACGATGCTGCTCCCCCTTTAACTCCTTTTGTCCACCCTTTCTTCGGATCCACTAACTCCTCCGTACTGTCCGTAGGGAGAACTCCCGGCGAGTGGGGGTGTTCCTGACCATGAAGAGGACCTTTTGCCGTGCGATGAGTAGGACAAGTTGTCGAGGTTCAAGTTGGATTGACTGCGTGCCAAGACGTCGCGTGCAACGTCGTCTCCGTATTGGTCGGCCAATTGGCTGAAAAAGGCAACGCCGCCGAAGGTCAGTAACGCGTTTCAAAACAAAAAAAACGCGGTCTCGGCAAGAGTGTACTCACTTTGCGTAGTTCTCCATAATGATGGCCATCGACTCCTGGTTCAACCTGTACGCCTTGGGCATCATGCCTTTACCAAAGCGGTACGTGACGTGATTCGAGCACAGCAACGCGGTGATGATGCAACCCAATTGAACGGGGACCAAAGCGAAGGAGGCGATGTACCATTTTTGCAGCAAGAACCGCTGGAACTTCAGGTACGGACCCTTGCAACCGGGCAATTGGCTTCGGGCGTAGCAGGTCTGGCTGACGGTCGCCTCAACGAAGGGGCTGAAGTATCCGCAGCAGTCCAATTCGTTTTGGATGCGCAGGCGGCCGAGGACGCCGAGGTTGCGGGACCATTGAGCGTTGACTTTGCCTTCCAGGTTGAAGGTGACGCGCTTGTAGGAGAGGTATCCGGGCACGACGAGCAGGCCGAAAGTGACCCAGCACATGATCGTGTACACGGCCAAGAAGGCGCGGTTGTTAAGCAGGATGCCGGCCCATCCGAGTAGGGAGGTGAGGATGCCGAAGGATGAGGCGACGGTCGAGACTGTTGATGTGCATGGGGGGGGAGATGGGAGGCCGCGTGTGTGCGCGATTTGTCGATAATTGATTTGATTTGATTGATTGGGTGAAGAGAGAGAAAGAGAAGGTTTGCAACGTTGCGTTCACGACGTTCGGAATCGATTCGTATCAGGTAAAATTGAGGGTTTTGAGGTAAGGGTAGGTGGGGATCGGTCAAGGTCAGCGATCACCGAAAACCGGGATAACACGAGGGAAGGGAGCGCCCTTCGCGAAGATGACGTCGGCGGCGACTCACTGATTAGTTCCATCCCGTTTCCGACGCGCACGATATCGGCATGATCCCAAATATTGAACCAAGTGAGAAGACAGGCGATGAGTGCAGCGATGGACCATGCAGTGAGCTGTGCGAAGATAACGAAACGCGCGGCCAGGGCGCCCAGTGAAACGGGTGAGCGAAAAATAGCAGTCAGGACTAAAAAGAGAGAGACGCCCATTACGATGAGGAGATGGTCACCCACCAGAGTGTTTGTGAAGAACATGACCCATTTGAATCGATTCCAGTGCAAGGCGGCTTTCTTGCCTTTGCCGTTGAACCAATCGTCGACGTTTACACCTTCGTAGTCGGTATCGTTCTGGCCGGGCATGCGAGCCACAGAGTCCGAGAACGCATCGCGACCTCCACCGCGTTTGACCAGGCCGCCTTTGTTGGCCTTGTGGAAGCTGACACCGGGTGAATGGGGGCGGGAGAATTTGGAAGGGAGGTAGTTGATGCTGAGGGAACTCCTGTTATCCTTCTCCTTTCCCGAGAACGATGAGGATATGGAGATTCCGCTGTTTGGCCTCCCCGATGCGCCGATGCTGAAGGGAGGGTTTGGAGGGGTGAGAGGTTCTGCTCCTCCCATGGGCGGCGTCATGTTGCCCAGGAGGGAGTTGCGATTTTGACCGTGTTCATTGAAGCTTGACATCGTTGGCGAGATGACAAGTTGGTGTTGATGGGCACGATGACAATCCTTTTGGTGGTCGTTCTAAGATGACTTGAGGACCGCGGAGTTGATGGAACGGATAAGATTGGGAGGGGGGAGGGAAGGTCGGAAGGTGGAAGAGCAAGTGACGACCAGGTGGCTTGATATGGTGACTGGCTGGATACGGAGACCAGTGCGTGCTATACCGGGTTGGCGCTGAGAGCTGTGCTTGCTTGCGGTGGGTATCTGAATTGAGGGAGTGGATTGGGCAGTGCAAGCGCGCTGAAACAGCTGAGGAAGGAGGGGAGGGGGGTAAAATGCAGCGTGCCCGTCTAAAGGCGTTCGGTCTCTCTCACCGTTATGCCCGGATGACATAACTCCGCCAAGGAATGCCTCAGGGCAGTGCTCTCGGCGGCGGTTATCGCTCAGGCGCCCCCACGATCGGAAGACTCTATTCCTCAAAGCGGCCCACTTCTATCCGATAAGCCCACATCTCTTACGGCTGGCTTATCCAATCTCGCCGCTGTCTCCGACGTCGTCAAATTGTTCTTCAGCACTGCTCAGGGTCCTCCATACGCTAGGAACGACGTCATCGCCTTCGGGTCGTCATCTGAATACGGCATTGGATCTTCGGTCCGGACCCCCTTCTAACAACTCTAATAGGTCAACACTTGGCTTTTTCTCAGCACGCCCATATATACCTCCCCACAGCTTGGCATCCCGCGGCACGACTGCGGATGGGCAAAACGGCTTCGGCTTTTTGAAATGCAACAGACGTACAAAGCGCGATAAGCCTCCTCCACACACCCACGATTTTTTGCATTCACGCCAAGCCCGTTTTTCCGCCATACCAAGACCTGGATCTTTCCTTCAGCCAAACCCCTTCCAAGCACCCCACTGCATGGTTTGACCATTTATCGACTTGCAACTTTGCCCATATCAGCAGAGGTGTAAATCTGTCTTCAGAACGTACTTTGTCTGACCCTTTAGGCACTCAAGCTCGACACCCATAGAGTAGAATCTTGCCAGCTGCATTCCGGTATGGGCATACAAGTCAACCTCACGAGATATACTAGCAACGAGTCAGGTAAGCTTTAAATCAAAAAGGGCCGCAGGTAAACTGGTCTGCAACGAAGAGCCGCTACGTAAATCCCCGAAGTCAGCAATCGCCCTCGCACCAATACTCGATCTTCTAACTTGCTTCCCCTTCAACTCACAATTTGGGGGGCACTACTTTCATCATAACCATTGTGATTGCGGAGAATTGTAAGGCTTCCGGTTGCCAAAGTCAGCCCGCCAGGGAAATATCCAATTTCCATCTTGACCGTATCCCCATTCGGGTTAACCCAGGTCGGAATAAGTTCGTTATTCGCGCCCACGGACCTATCGAGGAAAGAAAATGCTGAGCTTTTATGCTATCCACCTGAGGCGGGAGGTAAAGCCTCCACTTACCATATGTTACTCTCAATGTACTTGTCGGAGCCTTCTGACTATGTGTGAGATTTGCTTATTACGGTGGCGACCCATTTGGAGCTATTTTAGCGACGAAAAGAAAAGCAAAAGGCAAAGATAGCGGTGAGCTCTCCAACGAGGATTGAACATAGAAAGCGATACAATTGCAGGGAGAAAACGTACTCGCAGCCGTTCCACTCAAATACGCATAGGTCGTGGAGTCGGCCGCGGTGCCGAAAACCTGAGAGTTAGACATAGGTCCGACATTCGAATACCCTTTTGGTTGTGCCTATCGGAACTCGGCTGGCTTAGCAGAGGCAGAACGGCCCACATCCAAGACAAACTCACAGAATTAATCAAAGCACCAGAAAACAACTGAGGGTTTAGCATCGCCTTTGTGCAGTCGGTGGTGACGTAGTAAACGTTGTTCCCATTGACGCCCTGGCTGAGGTAGCCCAAACGATCACCAGAACGACCATTTAAGCCTTAAAGGAGAACGGCAGGCATGCTACAGTTGCGTCCGGACCATAGAGTTAGCGGGCTGCACTTTACGAGAACAAGAGCCTTGTCGATATGAGTACTCACGAAACCGGCGGCACCGGCGAGCTACGAGCTTTATGAGCTGAGCCCACTCAGGAGCCGTCGTCTATCAATTGGGTGGTCGACGCCGCAGCAGGAATGAGACCTTTGTATCCTGTGAATCTGAACC
>KN823105.1:58660-71089 GCA_000827465.1 Tulasnella calospora MUT 4182
CCACGCATCAACCGATCGCCTCATTAACGTGAAATTCGCTTTTCCGCCACATCTAGACTTACGACGTCACACCACCCAATGAATGACTCCAAGCTAACCTTTTTTTGTTACGCGACCCGGAATACTCTACTCCTCAAAGCGGCACTTCCATCCGATAACCCCATGCTCTTCAAGACTGCTCAGAGTCCGCGTATGCGGGACTACTGACGCCATGGGCCTTTCTCTGAGCGTCGCATTCCGAATACGGGATTGGGTCTTCGGTCTGGACCCTTCCAACAACTCTAATAGGACACCACTTGGCTTGTTCTCAACGCACCATATATAGCTTCCCACGACTTGGCATTTCGCGGCACGACTGCGGAAGGGTAAACGTTTGAACGAAACAGACGTTCAAAGGTGCGATAAGCTTCCTCCGCACAGCGACAGATTTTCAGATTCACGCCACGCCCGCTTTCCGCCCAGACCAAGACCTGGCCCCTTTTCCCCAGCCTCACTTCTCTCAAGCACACATCGGAATAGATGGACATTCGACCGCTCGTGTTGACTTGCAACTCGACCCACAAAGAAAGATGAATACCTCCAGAGCGTGCTAGCTCTTTCGACACCTATGCCTCCCACAGAATAAAATCTGAACACCTGCATTCTTGTACGCGTATATAAATCGAACTAGTACAACATACTAGCAGCTCGTCAGTGACCCTTCCTCTCAACAGGTGAAGTTGTCCGTAAGGAACAGCCGCTGAACAAAAATTCCCTACGTCAGCAATCACCGCAACTCTTAAACCCACCTGGATAGCTGGCTCCTTCCTTTGACTCACAATTTGAGGCGTACTAGATAAACCCGCTGCCGCAACGCCTCCAGAAATGAAGATGGAAGTATCACCTGTGGTTTTGTATCCAAGCTCCGTGAGAGCTGGTTTTCCATCAGGGTTAATCCAGGTCGGGATAAGTTCGCTGTTCGCTCCGAGAGACCTATGGAGAAACGGAAATGATTCAAAACGTTATTCGCCTGCACTAGGTCACTGAACTTGGTATGCTGAGCTTGCTCTCACGCACCATACGTTGCTCTCCATATAACGCTGTTGCCCCGGCAAATCTGAATGTTGTGTGCTGAGTACAGGACTAGACCCGCTTGGAGCTAATATATGCCGGAACAAAAACAAAGCAAAGAAAGGCAGTAAGCGCGCCACCTGAGGTTGGTCGGGTCAAAGAACTAACGTACTAGCACTCATTCCACCCATATACACATTCCGAATGAGAGCGGTGGGGAGAGTCTGAGAATTATACGCCAAAAACCCTATATTTGAATACCCTCCTGAATTGGCCTATCGCAAGTCTGGAACTTTAGTGGGAGTAAACATCTCACATCGACAGGATACTCACAGGATTTGTCAAAGCACCCGAATCCAACTGGGGATTGATCATGGCTTCGGCGCACTTGGTGGTGACGAAGTAATCGCCATACGAATTCAGGTTCTTGCTTACATAGCCCAAGGGAGCACCAGAACGACCAGCTGAACCGTAAACGAGAATAGCAGTATTACTTTACATTGGGGCCACATTGTAAAATCAGCATGATTCGCGTGATCAAGGACAAGAGCCGATGAGGTACCACTCACCCAACCGGCAAAGCGGGAGAGCCACGAGGCTTATGAGCTGAACCCGCCGGGGAAGCGTGGTCTATTATCAAAGGTCAGCGCGGCGAGATCAATAACATATTTCATAGTATATGCATTTTCAAGCATGAATGAGCAAAACTCACATAATTTCCTGGGAGCCAAGGGCGGCAAACCGTTCGCAATTCTCATCCCATTTGTAACCTTCTTGGGCCCACCGCCTTGTTCCAGTGAACGTTTACTGATGGCTTCCGAAATGGGTGCAGTAAGCCCGTCAGTCAACGGGTAAGGCGAACGGAGGTATTCCCGGGGAACGACGCCTCGCTCGAGAGGCTCGCTCTGGTGATGAGCTGGCGCAGCGAGAACGGCCGACGCGGCAAGAGCTGAATATAAAAAGAGTGATTTGAGTAACGATTGGACCATGTTTAATTAGGTGTCTTGGAATGTAGTAGAAGGAGTGAATGTAGTGTGAGTGGAAGGAATGAGGGAGGGTGCAAAGAACCAACAGAGCTGGGTTCTGAAGAATTCAAGACTCACCACGCCTGTCTTTATATGTGATCCTCGTTCATCGCCATAAGCCCCAGAGTGAACCGGCACTACATACTCCGAACATGGGCTCCGAACAAAAAAAAAAAAGGGAGAAGAGCGAGGGTTATGCCGTGCTGTGACAGGTCACCACTGGGCCCTACGGGAGCATTTGGGAAACACCACGTGATCTGCAGCAGGACCCAACGGAGATCCCAAGATCCTTTGCACGTCGGTGTATTGGGCAGTTGATCTGTTTCTTATTAGTCGCTCTTTCAGTATCATCTTCATTTATATCGCACTACTCTTGGCATTCTGCAAGACGACTGCACATAAGATGGGCAAACGTCTGCATCGGTTACAACGCAATAAGCGCGCAACAGGGTTGTAAGCCTCCTCCTCATGCGAACGAGTTTTCGTTTCCAACCCAGGTCCACTATTCGGCCATGTCAATCCTTGGCACTATCTTGGCCAACACGACGATAGAACAAACCAAGCCGACACTACGTACGTTGCGCCTGTGGAGAAATGTATTTCTCGCTTTTCGGCCTCCACAAAGGGACTTCCTGACTGTTTCTTCGCAGAAGTACTCTTTCGGGTGTTTTAAGCGTTGTTCAAGCAGCGTTAAGCTTATATTCTGGGGGGGAAGGTTACGAGGTTGCTTAACCCATCTGAGTACCTAATCCGAGACAACCGGAAGTGGATGGTGACTTGGCCCGAGGAAATTCCCTTGGCAACATGTACCTTACCTATTAGAGTCGTGTTTCTCGGTGGCACCTGGTTTAGCATGGTATGGTCGGAGCGGGCTTGGTTTCACATCCATGTCCGACACAGGGCAGAACCTTGAGATTCAGGTCGCGTATCCCACTCGCTCTCACTTAACATAATAGCAGTAAGAGACGCCCTATCATGAATATACAGCAGAGCCGGTACGTTAGGAACAACCGCCGAGGACAACTTTCTAATGTCAGCGATGACCCCAACTCCGAAGACAAAGCGCCAAGAACAAGCTCTATGCAGTATCGGCTGCCGTCACTCTCTCCTCTCATGAAGCAGACCATTCGGCCACCATGTTAAAAATACTCTCATCTCGCAATGACAAGCGAGCCAGCCTCCCATTGTCGGAGCGGACTTGGTCGGCGCTTTTCGCATTCACGTTCGACTTGATAACGCACTTACCTCTCCTCTTAAGTCGCAATCAGTTTTCAAAGGGGATATGTTAACCGACAAGATAGAACCTTATAGACTGCCTTGTTCTTTTCGTCCCTGGCCCTCTTTGCGAGTTGGGCGTCGATCTGGAAATTGGCCATGTGCCTGTCACGGTAGCACGCTTGTATCCGGGAAACGCCACGTGACTTGCAACAGGACCTGACGGAGATGCCACCATCCTTACGCATTGGCGGATTGGGCGGTTGATCCTCTCTTATTGATCGTTCTTTGCAGCATCGCCGTCATTTATATCATTTCCATTCCTATTCTATGTCGCACTGCGGTCGGGATTGTGAGCAGACCGAGGAAGGGCACACGTTGGCGCCCGTTGAAATGAAACAAACGGACAACAGAGCTCTAAGCCTCCCCCACACGCCGACCAATTTCAGATCTCGCGGCACGTTTCGCTATTTGGGGACTCTATGCCGAGGCTTGGCAAAGGTTGTCGTTGGACTAACCAAAGATAATCAATCCCCCACGAAGTGTCGACCGTCGAGCCGCCTCCCCAGCAACATATTTCTCACATTTCTATTTTTTAAAACGGTCTACTCTATCCGATAAACCGACGATCCCTCGCAGCTGACTGGTCTGCTTCTGTTGCTCTCCTCGGCGTCGTCAACTTGCTCTGGAGGAATGGCTTCATGTTCTAACATACGCAAGCAACGACGCCAGCGCCCCCTGTGCCTCTCTCCGAACCTTGTCTTCTAGATACAGCATTGGATATTTGGTCCAGATTATAAAAAGAGTGACTTGAGTAGCGACTGGATCATGTTTTAGTTATGTTTCTTGGTCTGTAGTAGAAGGACTGGACGCAGTGTGTGTAGAGGGATTCGAAAACCAACCAGGCGTGGCTTTCGATGTGAAAATTGGTCATCGTCATGAGCCCCGAGTAAGCAGAATATGAAAAGGAACATTGTGTCGTGCCATGACAGGTCACCGCTAGCGCCGATGGCCGTATCAAGGAAACGCCACGTGAAGGAAATTTGAAATTTAGGCATCGTTCCGCATTGGTGAAACAGACAAGAGAAAAACTCACAAACTTTCTCAGCGGGACGAGCAGCAAGCAAATTGTAATTTTCCTCACATTGATCACGTCCCCTCAACCTCATTAGTTTATTCCTAACGTTTACCATCGACGATCCACATGAATGCAGCAGCTCCTACCAACGTGAGAGGCGTCGTATGAAGCGCTAAGCCCAATGTTGATGTGCCGGTGTATGGAGCAAAGGTCGCGGTGGCAGCGAGGGATGAATCCAAAAAGAGTGCTTTGAGGGCGGGTTAGACCGTTGTTGTTCTGAATTCACTTCTTACATACGGATTGATTAAAAGAGTAGACGCCCAAGTGAAAGCGGCGTACTTCTCGTTAAACAAGCGATTAACAGTGAGGAGGGAGCGAACAGGGGGGAAAGTAACCAACTCATGAGGTGGCTCGCCGAAAGCCTCATGACGACTCGGAGCCGCGTTCTAGACGTTAAGCGGGTTGAACCGCATAAACCCTTGGGCAATATATCGCTTAGTGTTTCGGCACAACAAGAAGCTACCAAAAGACGAGATGGACAACGAGAGGTGGCTTGTCATGACTTACTCTTGGGCGGCATCTCGAATGGATTGGGAAATGCCACGTGACAGATCGGCGGACTGAATGGGGAGAGCTGATCTCACGAAGAGACGTAGAATGCGAAAACGTCATCGTCTTCCGAGCCTCGTTATGTCATCTAACAATTCAGCGCTAGCTCTTCGGCGCCAAACCCCAAATCAATAGGTTTCGCGGGGCATCGTTCATTTCCGCCGCGATATTGCTTGGCGCTCCAATGAAGAAACACCTTCCCCTTTTGGAGGGTGATGGAAACACAAAGCTTGCATTCAACGCCTTCCACACATCAACTGACCGCCTCATCATATATGTGAAGTTTTTTTTCCTCGGGTCTGGGTTCGCATGCGGCGCGCCACCACCCAATGACCGATTCAAAAACAAAGCTTGCATGCCACGTTTACTACCATAGAGGCTGTCATTCATTGGGAGTTAATCACCTCGAGCATCCCCAACTACTGAGTGTGGGTTACTTGGAGCGGGCAACACGACGTTAGACTGCAAGGTCTCAAAAATAGTTCTCGGCATTATGATACCCGGAGAGCCCTCAGAGCGAACCCTTGGTTGAGAAAGGCTCACAGATGGAGGGTTAGAGTGAGGCTGTGCCTGAGACGAGGTTGCGGATGGGTTTGATCCCAGTAACACCACCTTAACCAACGCGAGGCATACCCAACACCTAACTTCAATGTAAGCGCGCTCGCGGAAAGCGGGATGGCCGTGGAAGAGTTGGATTCCGCGCCACACAATGAACGTAACCCACATAGATCGATATAATAGCGGCAAAAAGGTGTGCGGTCGTGATATATATGCTAGCGAGAGCCGAAACATCTTAGTTGGGTGTTTCTGGCCAAAAAAAGCACTCGCCGTAGGTCCGGAGCACATGACCCTGCCTTTTGTCACCCCCGCAGTGCGCCTGAGCCGGCCAGTCGAATCACAATCATACAAACCACAAGTCATTGATGGACGTCCAAGGGTCAAAGACCGGGTATGAGGTACCCGGAGTGCCTTGGTGGGCGGCCCAGCCTAGGAACCCGTCAAGATGCCGAAATCGTTGCTCATAGGCGATTTAACGGTTGGTCGCTTCATGTTGGCCCTTCTGCGTACCACAGTTTTCAATTATGCCGCATCGCGCCTGGAATCCTGTGACGCGACCGCGGATGAGCATATTTCTGCTCTCGTTGAAACGCCACGGAGCGATAGACTGTGAACGATCGGGGTCCGAATTCGAAACACGAAAACAACGACCTCATTCTCTTCGTCTATCTGAAGAGGTATGAGATTCGTACAAATGCCAGGTTCCTAGATTTAGTTGGTTTAGGAATTCCACGTGAGCTTCCCATCAAAACAAACGAAGACAATTGAACCTTGTGCACGATCGGCCTCCGAAAAGAGGATTCAATGACGACATTGTCTTCTCTCTCCGAGAGCGTCATCTGACTTCTCCTCAGTTGCGTTCACACACTCCTTGGCATTCCGCGGCAGACCTGTTGACAGGCAAACGCCTGCGTCTTTTGAAACACGATGAACCTACACAAGTGCAAAGCTACTCCCATACATCGCCTGATCACCTAAGGTGATCCCTTTTTGGAAATCCGCGACTGATCTAGCGGGAACATCTGCAAAGGCTTGGGCCCAGCGCAGAAACTTAATGACGCCATCGCCTCGGGGGGCCTCCTTCCGAACGTCGTCTTCTGAATACGGCACTGGGTCTTCGGTCCGGTCCTCCCCTTCTAACAATTCGAAGAGGACATCACTTGGCCCCTTATTCACCATATCATAAATGGCTCGCCAGGGCTTGGCATCCCGCGCCACGATAGCGGATATGCAGACGCCGTCCCTTTTTGAAATGCAACTTCAATCTTACAAAGCGCTATCATCCGCCTCCACTTACCGACCGGTTTTCGCATTCACGCCAAGCCCGCCTTTCCCCAATACCAAGACTTGGGGCTTTCCTCTCAAGTACACACAAGAACATGTCGACATCCACACAGGTGGTCTTTCGTTCACTCGCGGACTTACAACCTGACCCCGAAAAGCAAGAGCCCAGAAGGGACGTATATTCAGTGCAAGCTGGATCCAACTCAGCGCCATGCTCATTTCCGACACAGATAACATGGTCCCATCTCAACACGAGGTATCTCAACTTGAAGATCCGCAGCCGAATTGGTCGGCAAAGAAGAGCCGCTAGCATGCCAAAAAAAAAGAAAAAAGAAGAAAAGCCCCACGTCAGCGGTCGCCGCAGCTCAAAGACCCGAATTGTTACTTTCCCTTGTGACTTACAATCTGAACTGTGCTTGGGGTATCCGGAAACGCCTCGCGGGTTGCCGTAAGGTTCCCAGTGATTAGGATACCATTATCAAAGTCAGGACCCCATCCAATTTCCGCGGGGGTTGAATTTCCATCCGGATTAATCCAAGTCGGGATCAGTTCCTTGTTCTCGTCGAGCGACCTGTTGAGAAGCGAAGATTACGGAGATTCAGTTGTAGTTCACCTGCCGCAAGCCCATAAAAACCGATGCAATGAGCTAGCCTTGACGCACCATAGGTTGCTCTCAAGAGTATATATATTATCTGGGAATTGGGTAATTGAATGATCGGTGGAGAGCACCGGTAGAGATCCGCTTGGGGCTAGTTTATGCAAAGGTAGAAGAGCAGTAAGCTTACCGTCCAAGCTTTGCAGGGTACAGCAGTAACTTACTAGCAGGAACTCCACCCATGTAAGCAGGCTGGAGGGAGCTGGCGGTGAGAGTAGTGCCATTCACCGCTACAAATCCAACATTCGAATACCCTCCTGATTTAGCCTGCAAGATTATGCTGTTTAGTCAAAGTAAATATCCTACGCCCAAAATAAGCTCACGGGGCTGGTCAAAGCACCCGAAAATAGCTGGGCGTTGACCATCGCCGCGGTCCAGTCGGTAGTCAAGTAGTACATGCCCCACATATTGAGATCCCTGCTGAGGAAGCCCAACGGAGAACTGGAAGGACCATCTGAAGGGTAAATCAGAATGGACCCGCTTTAAGTTGCATAAGCATTGGAGATTTAGTTTGATGGACTTGGTCTTAGACAAGAGTCGAGTACGTGGGAGACTCACTAAACCGGCGACGTCGGTTCCTCAGAATCACGAGGCTTATGAGTCGAGCCCGCTTGCGAGCGGTTATCTGTCGTTTGAAAGGGTCGAAACCGCGACAAAATGGAGACCATCAGTTTTAAGTTCAGCTTAAACACAAGACAACAAGGCTCACATAATTTCCTTGGGGCCGAAGGCAGCAGCCCGTTCACGATTCTCTTCTCATTCGTTACCTTCATCCCAAATTCACCATTTTCCTCATGCAAAGGTCTATCAATAGCAGGGGAAATAGGTGTGGTGGGCTCCGCAGTGAACGGATAAGGTGACGGGAGGTCTCCTCGACGAGAGAGGCCTCGTGCGAGGGGCCTAGTCCTGTGCTGGCGCGCTGGCGACGCAAGAACGACAGACGCAGCAACGACTGAGTATAAAAAGAGTGACTTGAGTAACTGTTGGACCATTGTTCTTGTTAGTTTGTGGAGTGGGTAGTAGAAGGAGTGGACGGGGTGCTAGTGGAAGGAGCGGGAGAGAGGGAAGAAAATGTGCAAAGCTGGGGTTTGAAACTTTGAATTCAAGAACCAACTAAGCTCCGGTTTTAATATGAGTCGTGTTCATGCTCGCAAAACCTTCGGCGACTCAGCGCTTGGTGTGTTGAGAGGGAAAACGCCGGCGCGCTACGTAAAATCCGGCAAACCCCGCGCGGATGGGCCAAACTCGGCGCTCGTTGGAAACGCACAGCAGAGCCGTAAGCCCCCCTCTCCATACCGACCAATGTTCAACTTAACGACGGGCCTTCTATTCATCCTTGGCTCTCTCTTGGCAGGCACAGTGGTAAAAAAAGAAACCGGTGTTATGTGTAGGCCGGACCATTGTAGAAATTTAAAGTGCGTGACTGGAGGATTCTCAGGGTCGGGCGGTTATCTCAGTGATTCTCAGGCGAAAACACCGTGTTTGACAAATGCTCACCCAGACCTGGTGTTAATGCGCTTGCGAGGCCAAAACGGCCGAGGCAATGAGAGCTGAATTAAAAAACGAGCTTTTTGAGTAAAAGGCGTGACATTTGTGTTTTTTTTGGCTTTCCTGGCACCTAGGAGAAAGAATGGACGTCTGTGAAGGAGGACGTTAGTAGCGCGAGAAGGAGGGAAACAGAGGAGCGAGCGACAAAGGTGTAGCCAACCACCACATCTCCCATTTCTCGTGAATCCTTGGGTGCTCGGTGTGCGTTTGGGGACTCAGGACGAAGACTCAAAAACATTAAAGTCATTACCCAAAGAGTGTGACTTGCATTCGGTTAGCCTTGCCGGTTTGGGTTGCCCAAAAGGCTACGTGACCCCCCGCAGTGGAGAATACCGAGAGAGTGGAGGATCTTGCCGAGCCTGCCACTGACGCTGTCGAAGGAACTCCATGACCGCCTAGGGTATTAATAGACGCAAGTAACAGAAATTTTACCTTCAGGGCCTTTATTCACAATTCGTCCCCTAAAAACGGCACCAAGTCTTCGGGAGTTGAAGACCGCTCGACTTCTTCTCATGCTCGTCACCAGTCCCTTCTGATGCGCAGACCTCCCTACAAATGATATTTCGATCTTTAGCTTGATTTATCTAAGCAGAGAACCCCGGAGAGCGGATGAGGCATCGACGGAGTTCCAAAATCCACCTCTGTCGTGATCTACCTGGCCGAGTAAAGCCTTCCCCCTCTGCGAAAATCGTACCGGCGTCCTGCGATGGACAAGTCCTCCCAGTTGGTAAGATGGGGTCAAACGTGACACACAATTAGCGAAGACTGAGGTCGAAGGCGATGATATTCAGAGCGAGCCCGATCGGCGCTGCCTTCACCCTTACAGTAATCGGAAAAAAAAAGAAAAAAAAAAAAGAAGCAAAGGACATAAACCTGCCGGCTGTATTAGAGTACGGGGATACAAACAAACTTTGTTTGACATACCTTCAGCGATCCCAGCCAAGCTTCGTCTCAGGTAACACAGGTGAACTGATCCGCAAGGAAGAGCCGCTAAAGGAAAATGCCTGAAGTCAGCGAACACCTCAAAGAATTACTAGCCTCCTCCCATTGCTTGACTCACAATCTGAACAGTGTCCACAGCGTCATAATAGGCATTGCGGAATGCCGAAAGGCTTCCAGTTATTACAATTCCATTCGCGGCACCAGGAACGTATCCGATCTCTGTATGGGCAGGATTTCCATCCTGGTTAACCCAGGATGGGATAAGTTCGTTGTTCGCTCCGAGGGACCTATTGAGGTGCGAAAATATGGAGGCAATAGTCATTCACCTAAACCCTTTGAACTTGGGTCGTGGAGCTAGCCCTCACCCACCATATGTTGCTCTCGATCAAGTAGTTATAACCTTCTCCGTCTGAATGTTGAGTGCTGCTTACGGGTACAGATCCAGTTGGAGCTATTTTATACACGGGGAAAAAGCGAAAAGATTAGGGGTGAGCACACCAGCTTAGAGAAATGATCCGTATATAATAACAAACATACTAGCAGACGTTCCACCCATATACGCATAATTGCTGGAGCTGGTCCCGAAAGTCGGGGCGAGGAATGACGTGAATCCGACGTTCGCATACCCTTTTGGTTTGGCCTATCGCCACGAGGCTATCTTAATTGAAGTGAAAGCGTCCCGAAAATAAACTCACAGGATTGGTCAAAGCACCCGAAAATAACTGAGGGTTAACCATCGCTACCATGCAGTCGGTGTTGAAGGAGTAATCGCCGAATGCATTGAGACTCTTGCTGATATAGCCCAAGGGCTCACCAGAACGACCGTTCGGACCGTAAACGAGAATAGCAGCCCCGCTTTACATGGCGTACAAATTGGAGAGTCAGTATGGAAAACTAAGCGAGTTCGATAGTATTCTGAGTCCGGGCACTGACTGAACGGGCACTGGTGAACTACGAGGCTTATGGGCGGAGCCCGCTTTGGAACCATTATCTACCGTTCGGCGACCCGAGTATTAGCCACCGTCAGCTATTCGCTTGATTCAAATACACGCAATAAGCTTACATAGTTTCCTGGGAGCCAACGGTGGCAAGCCATTCGCGATTCTCATCGCGTTCGTCATCCTCTTCTCAGCAACGTTCTTCGTTCCCTCCGAGTGTTTTCCGGTGACGATGGAGATGGGTCCGGTCAGATCAGCGGCCCAAGGGTGGGAAAACTGTACGTCCTTCCGACTAGCGACGCCTCGGCCAGTGTCTTGATGTGTTGGCGCAGCAAGGACGACGGACAAAGCAAGGGTTGAGTACAAAAAGAGTGATTTGAGTAAAGAGTGAACCATTTTCCTTTTCCTAGATTGATTGGTATGTAGTAGATTGAGTGGATGTCCACAAATGGGGACTACTTAAAAGAGTGTGAGGGCAAGGAATGAGAGAGAGAAGGGGGGAGGGAAGAACCAGCAGAGATGGGTCTTGAAGGATTCATGCGAATAACACCCAGGCCTCGCGTTCTATATGATTTGTTTCGTTCCCATGAACCTTGAGAGATCTCTGTGCTTCATGTTTCGGAATGAAGAGAAGCAAAAGAAGAAGGATAAAAATGTGCCGCGCGGCTTGGGTTACCCCTGGTTCGGGAGGCTCTCGGTGATATGTCACGTGATTACGGACTTGGCTCGGAACAACGTCGCAGCCTCGCATGTCACGGTGTGGTCCTTTCCCTTTTCATTCTCCTCATATACTCTAAATAAGCAATGTATTATATGCCTTCCCCAGTAAAAAATAACGCACGGATGGGCTATGAGTTGAAAATGGGAGGAAAGACGGGAGCTTCCCCAGCCGCTCGAGTCCACGCAAGGTCTGAGGCGGTCGGCTCGGCTCCCCGGAACCGTGCGCCCTGTACATGGCGCATGAACTTGTACCAGTTTTGGTTACTTATGTTCCAATTACAAGCACGCTTGGTTGCCGCCACCACCGATATAGACGGGGCTCGGGCACCGACGCGAGCGACGGCAATGCGTTCGCCTGGTAGTGTGGGTGAGCTATCAAATGGGATCCACGGTCCTGTAAACCACACTTAAGAGCATGGCTCGGCTCGGGGATGATGTGCTATAGGAGCCACATCTTGACTGTACGCGCCCGATGTACTCCACACGACCCCAAGTCAGCAAACTTGGAGGAAATCCTCGGCTACTTAGAGGCGGGTTTTAATGCTCTCGGAGGTCCTACGGCTGATTGCGGAGAGGAATATCCAATACCGGGTCACCTCTGTCGAAGCAATTGGAAGACCTGCCCATGTCTATCCGAGATCAGCAATGAATTGCCGGTCATTAAGTCCTAACTATTTAACATTTATAGCATCCAAACATAGGCTAAGCAATATACTAGGAGGCTGGCTGCTGGTAGAGTAGACTCCTTTCGGTTCGAAATTCAAACGGTCGAAGTCCTGCGTTCAGCAGGCTGACAAGGGCAATGCT
>KN823105.1:83067-101990 GCA_000827465.1 Tulasnella calospora MUT 4182
GGTCTTGGTGTCTTGACGACAAACGAAGAGACATCGATAGTGCCCCCACCAAGGTCTGCCACGACGATTCTCGTCCCCTCCTAATAATTAGAATGAGTACTGTCGCCCGACTATCATCCATACAAACCTAACCTTCAACGTTGCTTGTGTCAATGCCTGATCAATGCACCAGTGGAAGCTCGCTTCGCCCTCAGTAACGAATTCGATTCTCTCACGGCCCTTAGGCGTATTGGGCACCAGGCCACCTTTGATAGCCGCTTCGCGCATTCTCCCCTGCTGCTTAGATCCCCAGCCGTTCGGGTGACTATTCCGCGTCAGTTGAAGCAGAGCTGTTACCAAGCACCAAAACGTACTTACCTGAGGACAAATTGTGCTGTCTCTTTCAATGAAGACCAAAGATCGTCTCCGCCGGAATGTTGTTTTCTTATCTGGTCTCCAACGCAGTCGTACATGTACTTGAGGAAGTCCCCAAAGACGTCAACTACATCACGGCCGGGAGGTAGGTGGACTTTTGGAGCATCGATTTTCATTGACGCTGGCCGCAGGTTCAGTTTGAACCTGTTATTGGGGATCGTACAGCTTAGTCAGAAACTGATCAGTAGACATGGTGGCTTGCCGACCATTCCGTCTTAATCCCCTTCCGTGATCTTAGCCTCTTAGCCTCAGCACCACAAACGACGGGATCACCGTTATTCGGGTAAAAGAGCACTGTGGGGACTTTCGAGTTGCTCTGCTTGTTCTCTTGCCCTTTAAATCTATAACAACGACTAATGTTTAAGTGCTCCAGGGAATATCGCTAAGGGATAGATACATCATACCCGTTAACGTCGTATATTTGAGGGACCTCTCCGGCTTTAAGGAAGGTGTAAGATGCACCACTGAACGTGGTACCGACGTCGATAGCAATCGCAAGTATCGACTTTGAACCCCAGTAAATAGAGCGAGTGGTCATGGCGGTGGAAACGATGGGGGGTGTGCTTTCCGTTCCAATGCATGAGGGGTCTCTTAAGCTTGCGTGGAAGGTCGTCTTCGGCGCTTAGCGGCCTGGAGGCCAGCGAACCTCCTTCCAATACGAGTAAAAGGAAGGTCCCTCTTCGCATTATCAAAGTTCATCGATGCCTATCTGATGTGTGACTGATCTTCCATCGAGACAATCATTACGAGAGATGAGTGCGCATTCTACTCTTGCAGATAAGAAGGAACTTGAGTAGCTGCGTTCGTTCTCTAGCGAGTCGGTCTGCTCTCTACACCATCACCATCTAAACAATGTGGTCTTTCGCCAAGAATACAGTTCAAGATCGCGGTGTAAATATTTCGGGGGAAGACTCGGCTATGGTCTGTGACCCTCCCCCAAGTCAAGACAGAGTGCACGCCACAAATGAACAACCAGGTTCAGACACTCTAGGCGAGCTCATTCTACTCCAGACCGTCCTAAAATTCTTCCTGACTCCCTCCTCAGATTCGGCTGGGGAGCTGAAACTCAAATATCAGAAACTGAAGACCGAGAACCACGACCTCAAGACCGAGAACCACAATCTCAAGACCGAGAACCACAACATTAAGGTCGAGAATCACAACATTAAGGTCGAGAATCACAACCTTAAGGTCGACAGCCACAACCTTAAGACCGACAACCACAACCTTCAGATTCAGAATGGCGAGCTGAGGGCCAAGAATCAGGCACTGAATAGTCAAATCGGGCAACTTAACAGAGTCCTGGAGTCGAAGCAGGGAGAGCACAATATCAAATTGGAGGAGAAAAGGGTCCAGCTAGAGCAGAAAGAAGTTGAGCTCGCGGATTTGAAGAAGACCCTTTCCTTGTACAACGACTGTTCCGAGGCAGACACCACCAACATGGTCGAAACCATCAACACGAAAGTTCAAAGTTTTTCCCGCAACATTGCCGGACGATGGATTAAAGACGCCTCGAAACCGTCGGCTGGAGGTGGTGATCAGAAGCCCGTCACCGAGGAAGAAGCGGCGAACCTCAGTAGCGTTATTGGAGTCCATCTCGTCAATGCTCTTCGCAATTCTACGCCCGGTCAGACTAAATACGCCTCTCTCTTCCTTCAGGTGGCCTGGAGAGCGTGCATTATTGCTACCGTGACGAAGATTTTGTCCTCTTTCTCAGCGCCACCGGCGGACATTGAGGACGCGGAACGACAGCGCATAGATGCCACACTCCAAAGTATTTCTGGCAAGGTCATGGATGGAGGTAAAGAAGCAGTGTTTTATGTGATTCCAGGCACGAAATCGACTAATGAATGACGAAATTTGTTTGCATCAGAGACCCAGCCTGCGTATGGCAGGTGGCGATACATTACTCATCGTTATCTGAAGCAAGTCTTTCCGGACGAGAAACAAGTCATTCAGTCCTATAGAAAAGAGGCGCTCGGTTATTGTCGCACGGCTGGCCGGCTGGTCATGAAGACTCGCTTCCCCGACGATCACGAATTCGACCTAAGTTTCGAAACAAAGTTGGAAGAAATAATGGCGGATGCGATCAAACTTCTGACTACTTTCCAAGAAAAGTGGACGACGACAAATTTCGAGCCTTACACGCCAAAGGAGGGTGCTCGATTCTCCGCCGAAGACATGGAAGTCGGGAAGCAGGACAAGTACTTCGACAACGATCACGTGGCTTGCATCACCGGACTCGGTCTTTGGTATTGGGGCAAGAAAGGCCGCGAGAACATCTCAGGGACGCCGGATAAGGATATCTTCAAGAAGGTCCAAGTCTTCACGGAGAACAATCTTCACTGGATAGTCGGTAGTGCATAGGCGGGAGAAAGAATGGTGAAGCCATGGCTGGGCGCAGCGGCTTTTTGCTTCGTGACGGGTCGAGGGCAAATTTGTACGATGTCATAAAATGTGGAATGCGATTAAAGATTTGGAACAGCACCTCGCGAGGGACGGCAGTTGAAGGTAGCTTTCACCAAGATGAGAGATCACACTGTTGAGATACTGTGCGATCGCTTCGGAATGTTGTGGGAAGCTCGAGACTCAAACTAGTCCAAGTCATCGAATGGCCCGGCAATTTATTAACGGGTTATGCTATTGAGAAACGCTCCTCCGCGAGAAACCTCTTCCGATCAAAGAGAGTTACATATACAATCAAACGAAATCGAAATATTTAGCGTCACACTCAGGGCCAAAGTGATAATCAGTGGGACGTGAGTTCCACCTCTCCGCGTTGCTGCACCGCTGGCAAATTCTGCACTATGCAAGACCTCTCACGTTGCCAAAACGGTATGGAATGCCGGCCAAGACAAATGCATGGTGCTCAATCGAAGGTCAAAGAGATATCGAAAGGGAATCTACACTAAACTTGATGCGGAGGGGTCAACCTTGCTATCTAATCGAGTGTAGGTGCCTGGAACATTCAACGGGCTCGTGCCTCATTGGGCGCCAACAAGTCCTGAAAGTATCCCAGAACAACAATAACACCAATTCGGGTCAGGAAATGGGATGGTTCTGTCTCTCCCCGACCAGGGACTAAATTTTTGATTCCCGTCAAGTATGCATTTTGACACCATCCTCGCGTCGGCTGACATGAAGGCGCCGGTGGTGAAAGACCCTTATGTTCTCGGGAAAGTCCCTCTGCCAGTGGTGTATCTCCCGAGGTGCCGACTTAGTCAGCACACCTTTCGGTCGGAAAGGGTCGCTCATCAAAATACTTAAGCCACAACACTTTAACGGGTTTTCTTTCTAGTGGCTTCCGCCCGCTCGGTTTTCCACTAAAAATGACCATTCTGTGTATTATTGCATTAGGAATATTGGAATATGATCGCGAGATTATCGCCTGCGTAATGATATACATCGAGGGTTGACTTTTCACGCGGGGGTACGACATAGTATGTTGCACTGCTCGATTCGACTCTTCGGTTCTTCGGTTGCACCCTCCATCCCGGCTGCCGAGACGTCTTGACGTCCAGAAAAGCCATCAAACATCGCCAAGGCTTTCCCTGGAGTACCTGAGTCGCGGTCGTTGGTTTGTCTTTGGTGGTGGTGGGTCCATTATTAGATGGTGGTGGCGTAAGGGGCAGACCCACTCGTCAGACAACCACACTGGACTGCGTACTCATCTCTGATAATGATTGTCTCGATGGAAGGTTAGTTGCACATCAGATAAACAACGATGAACTTTGATAATGCGAGGAGGGACCTTCTTTTTACTCGTATTGGAAGGAGGTTTGCTTGCCTCCTGGCCGCTAAGCGCCGATGATGACCTTCCACGCAAGCTTAGGAGACTCCCTAGGCAGTGGAACGGAAGGCACACGCCCCATCGCTTCCCCCGCCATGTCCACTCGCTCTACTTACTGGGGCTCAAAGTCCATACTTGCCATGGCTATCGACGTCGGTACCACGTTCAGTAGTGCATCTTACACCTTCCTTAAAGCCGGAGAGTCCCTCAAATATACGACGTTGTAAGGTATGATATACCACACAGCGATATTCCCTGGAGCACTTAAGCATTACGCGGTGTTATAGATTTAAAGGACAGGACTATGGTTCGAAACTCCCCTCAGTACTCTTCTACTCATCGAAAAATCAGCTTCACTCAGGGCCAGAGTGATAATCAGTGGGACGTGAGTTCCACCTCTCCGGGTTGCTGCACCGCTGGCAAATTCTGCACTATACACAAGCTCTCACGTTGCCAAAACTGGTATGAAATGCCGGCCAAAGAAAAATGCATGGTGCTTAACCGAAGGTCAAAGGAATATCGAAAGGAAATCTACAAGGTCTTCAAGTGCTTTGCAGCGTCGACGCAAGAGCCGTGTGTGCGCTAACACGAGATCCCCTTTGCCAGCTCGTCCTCATGCCGTGCGTACGCTGCAGAGTATCACGGGCTCGATTATCAGTGCACTTGATATTTAGCTGTAGGACCATTTGGAGCAGCGGCAGCCTGTCGAACTCCCGAAGGGCTTCGAAAGAGGGTCGTAATCCTCGTTTCTCGTCTCCTTGCGGTAAGCCTAAATTTCCGCTTAGCATCGAAGGGAAGGGAAAAGCAGCTCTCTGCCCACACACTTGAGGTTCCAAGTAGGAACCAAGGTTTTACTTTTCATCGTTCTCGTGTGCTTGTGATCATCCGGAGCTCAGAGATATCTCCTCTGAAGGGGCGAACTGGCAGGTTCGAGCTCTGGTTGATTAGTGGAGAATGCCACCTCACACCGAATGCAGCGTAACGATTCGTTATCGCTGGTAAGTTTAAAAAGAAGGACCGTGACGGGGCGTATGTACACATGTTAAGGCCGGAACAAAAGAGGGTGGTGCATAGACTGCTGACGCGACTTACGTCATAGGTGCCAACCTCGAGGGAAACTATTCCATATAGCGGGAAGCAGGGAAGCCTAAAGTCCTCAGCTTCCCTCTCGATCCCAAATGAGGTCCCCAATTGTGGAACCCAAAGTTCTCCGCTCACGAACCATTAAAACGACGTTGTTGACTGTTTTTGATATACGCACTATAGTACTATGCACTGTATCTGTTAGTTGACTGTGCTACGACCAATGGAGGACCCCGAAACTACAGAAGAGCTAGAGAAGGGGAGGGATAGGTTTGCGGGTTTATGGCGTCAACGTGTGGAAACTATGAAGCCTATCCTCTGCGGGAACGTGAGGGAGGGAAAGGTAGCGTATAATGGGAAGGAGAAGAGAGAAAAAGAGAAGAAAAGAGGGGGCGAGCTCTCTGTTACAACCAAGATAAACGGGGGTGCAGGTCGTAATCACTAGAATATATCAAATCCTAAGTGAAAGGGAAGGGGGAAGTTGGGCGATAGCGAAGGGTACTGTAGAAAGGGGGCGGCGTATCAAGGCACGAAAAACAATAAACGCCCTCGGACCTGCCAAGCCTCCGAAAAGTCAATTCGCTGCCCTTTTCCTTCCGTATACGCTTGGCAAGACTCCATCGTCTCGGTGCACCAACGACGAAGATCTTGGAATCACAATTCAACGGGTTTGTCCCTCGTTGCGCGCCAACAAGTCTTGAAAGTATCCAGAATAACAACAATTCGGGCAAGGGAATGGGATGGTTCTGTCTCCCCCCCCCCCTCCCCGCAGACCAGGCACTGAATCCCTTACTCAGCTGATTACCTTAACGTATGCATTCGTCCATGATCAAGCGGTTCCTTTGCGCATCCGAACCGAGTATCGCTAAAGCGGCGGGGATTCTCTTCAAGGGCCTCCGTTTCAGGCACGCACCCAAAATCGCCGGGTCGTGGGAAGACTCCTCGCCTCGCAACATCTAGGAACTGACCATTCACTCGACCCTAATGTTTGGAGCTTTCAGAGCATCACCAGTCAGCGCAAGTGGACCGACAGGAAAGTCCCATGGAGGCTGTCGGTCCCCCGAAAAGCACGTCAACGCCAACGACTCAGAGACGTTGATGAGGTTATTGAAGCCGTCCGCCAGAGCGGTGTGCAATGCGATGCTTTGGTTCGTTCCTTGGATGAGAATTTCATATTTTGTATTGCTTACACGCTTTGCACTAGACGAGAGCCCTCGCACTGCCCAAGGAGGACGAAATGCCAGCCAAAGATAAATATACCGTGTTCAATCGGAGGTCAAAAGGATATCGAAAAGGGATTCACAAAGTTCATAAGCGGACCAGAGTGCGTGAAGCGTCGTTGACAAGCGGCAATTGCTGACATAGAAGCCTTGCGTTCATTTAGCTTACACTCAGGGAGAATCCACTTGGGTTCTGACCTCTTTGTCGCCTTTCTTTCAATCCTATTATTAATGGCCAAGTCCTAGGCGCATTTTCCGTGAGCCTGCCTGCTAGAACTCTGCACGCTCGCTTCGCCACTTCGCTCACATCTCACATCGCCGCTTTCAGGCGCAGGTATCACCTATGTCATCCGCATGTGATAAGGTGCAATGCATGATGGATTATTCTTTATTTACCCGATTCCATGGCACTATAACCTTTGGAGAACCTGTCCGAGCCCCACAAAGCCACTTAGTAATAATCCTCCCACATGCTGTTGGCCGGGGTCCTGCAAGAATGAAATTAGCATTGTACAAGCGCACAGGTATCCGGCTTCCCTGCTTACTGCTTTTTGACACCCTGTACGATACATGAAAGTCAGACGACGAGGCCCTCCTCAATTGCAATAGAATCCAACTTACATTTTCTTCCCATTCAGCGTGTGCCTTAATCTCGACAGTCCCTAAAGTAATGACGATGTCAAAGCTCGCAGCATAGTAAATACCGTTTCGCCCGACCCGTCTCGTCATTGCTGATGCTGGAAGTTCACAACGGAACCAGCCTATGTCTTCGAATGCGTTCGCTACGCAAAGATACATATTAATACTCAGAGAGCGGCTCGAGGTGGCGGAAGGAGCTGGCGTACGATCCATGTCGGTGAACGGTATACTATCCCGAGTACCGTTGTACCGCTCGATATGTTGGTTCCAAACGGTCGCTTCCGGAGAACGATATGACCCTCCTACGACGTGCTTCCGATAGACAGAATCCACTTTCACTAGTTGCCCCTGTTCAAATCATCAGGCTTATGACATCTCGGACCATCCTTCTGTAAGCTGACCTTTTGAACAAGCGTGCTAAAAGCTCCTGTGACGTATGTAGCACCAGAGATCGGGTCTGTCGTAAGTCTGTGCGTCCGTGCTTGATGCTCTGAGTCCAAGGGGTTGTAGCCGGCAGACACAGATACCCCGTAGGTATACCGCATCTTTCGTTCACTGACACTTCGGTCCAGGTGGAAAGCCACCGCTCCGTGAGCGACAGCCTTGGCGCTGTGGTCGCCATCATGTTGAAACAAATCAGCAACGTTATAAACGCAATTTTTATTAGGAAGGACGCACGTGTTGCTGTCCGCCCGCTTGACCTCAGTTTTAACCCCTGCAGCTTTCAGGCGGCGCCTGGTCTCGCTGAGCATCCACGGGCTGGCAGCAAACCCACCCACAAGGAATACGTGCTATTGCGGAGCAGTCAGCAGCTGAAATGAAGGACATCCCAATTGAGAGGTACGCACCGCGTCACGTCGCCCAGCTAGGTGCTTCCTAATTGCGCTCACCGTGGCAGCGACCGACGGCTCAAAAGCATCTAGTATATCCCCTCTAAGTCGCAATTTTTCGGTTTGTAGACGATATTCAGCGAGCGAATGTCGTACATTCGCAGAACCACGCACCGTGCAACCTCCAAAAGGCCAAACTCAATCTTGCAAATACCATTTTCGTCCTCATAATTATCTCGTCGCCCACCGATGCGTATGTAAACTTCAGAGTCGCCGTTTTCGCGGAAAAGACATTTTGTCTCCTCGTCGAACTCCTCCCGTAATGTCTCCATATAGTCGTTGTCCTCAAAAGGAGTCCCCTGGAGCTTCTCTGGCCACATATGGGGGTGAGAGGGATCAATTGATAAACAGATCTAATCGTCTTACCCTTCGTAGCTTTGACGAATCGATCAGTCACAGTAATTGAACCAGCGACTGCGCCTTTAAACGAGGGAGACTTAGTGGGACAAAGCTTTACTCTCTATACTACTTACAATCGGGTGTCATTTGCTCTTGTAGGAGAAGTGGTTTAACACTACTGACGATGAACGAAGAGACATCTACCGTGCCGCCTCCAAGATCTGCCACTACGATGTTTGTACCTTCCTGAAGCGTGGCTTAAGCAGTTAGCTCCCTGAAAACGATGGGGTAAAGATACCTTAAGTGCAGCTCCTGCGATTGCCTGCTCTGTGCACCAATGAAAGCTCGCTTCACCCTCTGTTACGAACTCGATTCTCTCCCGGCCGGCGGGGGTGTTTGGGACGAGGCCACCTCGAATCGCCGCGTCACGCATTTTGCCTTGCTGATGGGATCCCCATCCATTAGGGTGACTGTGTATTGTCAGCTAAGATATGTCGTCTCGTGGAAAAGGTGAACTTCACCTCAGGATAAAATGAGCTGTCCCCTTCAGTGATGACCACTTCCGGTTGCCATCGACATGCGTATTAATGATATGATCCCGAACACAGCTAAACATGTACTTGAGAAAGTCTCCAAAGACCTCGGTCGAGGTCCGGCCCGGGGGAAGATTGACTCGAGGGGTGTCGATTCTCAGCGACGGCGGACGCAGGTCCAACTTGAACCTTTGCGTCACCCATTAACATTTTTAGTCGACGAAACATGGTGGTAGAATTCATTACTTACCATTCCGTTCTGATCCCCTTTTTGGGGCCTAGTCTTTTCGTTTCAGCCCCGCAGGCGAGGAGCTCCCCGGTCGGGGAATAGAATAGTACCGAAGGGACTTTTGTATTACTCTCTCTGTTTTCTTGCCCTTTGAATCTGTTGTCGACAAATGCTTCAGCAAATTGGACGTACATCATAGCGTGTGGCCCACCCGGTAACGTCGTAAATTCGGGGTATTTCCCCAGGGACAAGGAAGGTGTACGATGCGCCGCTGTAAGTTGTTCCAATGTCTATCGCTATGGCGAGTGTGGACTTGGAGCCCGAATAAGGTGAACGGGAGGACATTTTGGTTGAAGATGGGAAGTCGCGTTGCACCCAGTCCATGCTCGTCAGTCCAAGGTCTTTTATGTGGCGCAAAGGGACCTCCCCGGCGCTTAGCCTAGCATGTGTATGGCCCCAAATGAACTTCTAACCCAAAATGAGTCTATCGCCGCAATCATCGAGGCTTCGTAAGACTTATCTGATGGTTGCAACGTGGGGAGTACTGCCTTCGCAGTTTCGACACGTAAGAGATAAAAGGGCACTCTGAGCCACCGCCTGTCATCGACAACCAGTCGCCTCCCCCGAAATCATCAGTATAAGAATGTTTTCAGAACCCTCAAGGCACGACGTCCAGGAGCAACCCATGAATGCATTTCAGCCGAAACCGCCTGTCGAGGGTGACGAAAACCAACGAGAGGAACGGGAGTCCAAGCCATCATCAGGGGCAGAACTACCTATTAATCATCCCGCCGATACGACGAACCCGACCTCAGCAGCAATAAACTCTTCCAGCAAGTCAGGTTCAGGTCAAAGTTGGTGGTCCCCTTTTGGTGGGGGAGAGCAGATTTCCCCGATGGAACGCCACAACCGAGAACTGCAGAGCCAAGTCGAACATCTCACCAGAACCCTCAACTCACGAGAGAAGGATATCCGAGGGCTTGAGAGCCGAGTCGAACATTTCTCCAGAACCCTTAGTTCAAAGGAGAAGGCGCACAGGGAGGAGCTGGCCGAAAAGGATAGCGAGCTAGCCGAGCTGAAGAAGACCCTTTGCATGTACGACGAATGCTCCGAAGTCGAAATCGGGAACATGGTGGACGGCATCAACACGAGAATTCAGAGTCTTGCTCGCCATCTAGCCGTAAGATCGGTCAAAGGGGCATCAAAGGCGTCGGATAGAGGCGAAAACGAAACCATGGTTAGCGCGGCACACGTGGAACGCCTCAGAGGAGTTATCGGGGTCCCACTTCTGAACGCTCTCGACGGCGCCTCGCTCGGACAGACCACGTTCACCGCAATGTTCCTGCAACTCGCTTGGCAAGCCTCTATCGTGGATGTAGTCCAAAAAATTATATCCTGTTTCTCGGCATCATTGGCTAGGTCCCAGGATGGATCCCAGATCGAAAGTGCTTTGTGGTCGGTTGCGGAAGCTGTAAGGGAAGGAGGTGAACATCGAGTTCTGTCCAATTACCATTTATTCCTGTTGACTAATCGCTCGTTTTGCATATGTCGGTTACAGAAGTTCAGCCGGCATACGGAAGATGGCGGCTGGTCACCCATCGTTACTTGAGGCAGCTTTTGGAGTCGAACGACGAAGCAGCGATACAGGCCTACGTAAACGAAGCACACGAGTTGTGTCAGACGGCTGGTCGATTAGCCATGAAGAACCGCTGCCCGGACGGCGAATCCTTCAGAAATACTTTACAACCCCAGACAAGAGAAATCGTGGAAGAAGCGTTCAAGCTACTCACCACCATCCAGGAAAAAATGGTGACGGCGAACTACGAACCATATATACGTCCAAACGGACGGCCCTTCCGCTCGGACAAAATGAATCTCAGCAAGCAGGACAAAGAGTACCCGAATGACCATGTCGTTTGTACTACCGGATTTGGGATGTTGTACTCCCGCAGGACAGGGCGGGAACTTACCTCGGAGTCTCGTATGCATATCTTCAAGAAGCCCCAAGTGCTGACTGAAGCGAATCTCCACGACATGGTCGCTGGTTGAATCGTCGTTGATTGAAGGCGGCAGTGGCGGTACTTCTGCCCAACAAAGTCTTATCATTCCTGTATAACTTCACGCACGCAGTATGTTTCTAAAAGCGGTAGTAACGTATATTGAGGATGGTGTGAAGCTGCTATTACAGCTGATCGGGTTGCATACTAACCCCTCCTGCTCGCCTAATAAAATGGGGTTGCTCGACGAGGGACTTCTGATAGATTGGGTTCCCCCACCATCCACTCGCTTGCGCACCCACCCCTTTGCACTCGCCTGTTGCTCGCCGACCGCGTCGTAAATCCAAAACGCCGTGCATCTACGTCCCACGGTTGGTGTGATATCTTGGGGTGGCCAATCAGCGGTCTTCCCTCAGTACGCACTCATCACTCGCCCTCCCCGCGCCTGGAAATCCAAGCGACAGAGCACTAAACATAAAAACTAATGGGTAATTGCTCATCGTGGGTCTTGATCGCCCCTTCGCCCGCCTCCGCAATCGTAAACAATCCACCAACTCCTCGGTGATTGACCGCAAAGTCTCCTTCTCCGTTCTAAACCTAGATGTACCTGGGATGACCGGTTGACATACTTGAAATTGCTGCAGCAAGCTCAGATAGTGAACATGTCTGAATGAATCCTGACCGTCTTCATGTAGTCCCTCTACCTAGGATCCTCCCAAGAAGCTCTAGAAAGGTCTCCTTCACGGAAAGAAGTTGAGCGTTAGATTTACGGATACAGTCACGGTTTGCTCTTACTCCTGAGCCCCAGGGGCCATGTCCAATGAGGTTAATTCTACTGGGCCACCCGCTGACTGACGCATCCCTCGGAACGATTCCGAGCGAAACTCAATAAACTTACGGGTCTACCCGATCGCATTTACCAACGAATCCACCGTCGCCGCCGTTCCAGCTAGATTATGCGGTTGTTCACGACGGCAGCAAATGGTGACGGTGTCACGGATCGAGATTGTAACTATGTGGCTTAGAACGATTTATAAGCAGTCAGTGTTCTGGAAATACCCAAACAAAATACCATTTTCAGGAATCCTAATAGCTAACAGGGTTGGGACTTGCCTCCTGCCGACCTCGACGATTCTATACAAACTATACAGATATCAGACATTTCCAACATAGAATTAATTATGTAAATAATATAATAAATCTGCTATAAACTATAAATGATTTCCCTTGCAGTTGTCCACCTCACCATCGCTTGCGCATGTATCACCATCGGCAACCACCTGTGTTCTGCGGCGACGGGGGATTCGGCGGGGGAGGCAATGCGGCGGACCTTTGTGCCCGTCGGATTTCGCTCGAAACCCGCCTGAGGGATGAGTTGATCAGCAAATTGTCTAGTAGAATTACCTTCGTCGGGAGTGACGCTTTGGGGCTAAGGAGTAAGAGGAAACTGTTATCCGTAAAACCAACTCTCCAAAGTACATTTCTCATTTCCGTGAAGGAGGGTGTCATAAGAAAGACTCCTGCTGGTCGGGGGTCTAGAGTTCATGCCATGAAGCAGGCTAACATTGCCAATGAGTTGAGGTCTTATCACAGTTTATGTGCTATAACGACTCCGGATGTGAAGTTCTGGAACGGTGTAGAGCAGTTACATCTCCGGCGAAAGACGAGCGTCTCGGCGGCGAGCACGAGGCTTTCTCCTTACCACTACCACTGGATTTATGGAGAAATTCTACGCCATTTATTCCTCCAAAGTACTACTCATTTAAGAGCAAGACATAGCCTGTTTTAGGAGTAAACGGCGGGCAACCTTTCTGTCGCTTATCCAACGAAGTTGTAAGCTCAAAACGGTAGTGTATCCACGTTTCGCGGTTGGTGTAATATCTCGGAACCGCCACAAACAATCGATAATGCCGCGGTCGCAGTGGCCCCTTGGCCTGCTGATAATGGGAAACTCGAGCTGCTTTCACGGAAACGAGGAATGGGTGGGGGCGGGTGGACGACATGGTGAAAGGTTTCAGGGAGGTATAAACGAAGTATAAGGAAATAATGGCTAGAGGGGGCAGAAACAAGAAGTAACGAAAGAGCAGGAAGCGGGAGAGCGATGATGAAACTGAAGATAACGCGGGATATAAAGTGATGCATCAGACTAACACGTCCATGTGCAAGTTGAGGCCAGAGAGTCCCAGTTGGAATAGGTCAGAAAAGGTCAAAGAGCAAAATTTGGTCACGAGAGCCTTTCCAGATCTAGGAATAACGTGACCCGAACTCCGGAGGGACCAAGCGTTGGAGCAAGTGGTGGGATGTGGGAATCGGTGCAGAGAATACTGGTTTACGACCCTTGCCCATTCGTGTGAAGATAGCAGTAGAGGCCAAGGGAACCATCGGCTCCCCAAGCTGTGGCTGGCTCATCAGCTCCCCTCCCACGCGTGTCCCAAATATCCAACTTAGGTAGCACTATATATGGCAAGTGATTGACGCGAGTACCTGGTAATAGGCTATTGTTCATGCATCTTGAATACCACCGGATGATCCGCCTTTACAGCCATAAATCAATCGGAAATCTGGCAATGATCCTCGTTGGGCGGCAGAGCTTCATTCTCGGTTCTAGACCCAAGCAAACCTGGTATAATTTTGCACTGAGTCTAGAGTCTAAGCGTTCGTTTTAGTCGTGATGACGCACAAACAAACACTTGCCATCTTTGTTTGATGCCTCCCAGGGCGATTGAGGCCTCCAGTCCCCACTATGATACGTGACCACAGTGGCAGCATATGTAAGTCGGCAGATGGAGATGAGTAGATGGCTCCTTAACACTTACAGGTCACAACAATGCCCCGCGAATGATAGGAACTAGATAGGGTGGCCCTGTCTCCAGCGAAGACGAGGGTCTCGGTGGTCAAGGGGTTATGGGAGAATGATTCCCATAGCCTCTATTTTCACTCGACAGGCTGGGGTCTTCCCAGCAGTATTGTTGTACCGGTTCCCACGCTTTTTTCTCACCCTACGCTTTGTCCTATTTCACTAATGTGTCTTGCTTCTTCTATTTCTTTTGCTGGTCTGCCCTTTTTCTTTATATATATTTTGCTTCTCTACTTTCGCGGGCTTTTCTAAGTTCGACTTTTGGCGCCGTGCTTGGGGCCGAAATCCCAACTCTATTTTCCCACCTTCTGCCCCTATTCCTGCTTCGCTCCCCGTCCCTGCTTTGGCCTTCGCTCTTGTTCCCTCATTTCCTACCCAGCGCACCTCACATTTCCTTGCAGGTTCACATCCTTGTTCTCTCTATTTCCACACTTCTACATCCTCTTCTTGAGTACATCTTTTACTTTCTGTGTCTGCCCTCTACATTTCCACCCCCTTGACATGCTGCTCTAGCCTCCCGCCCATGCCCTTCTTTATCCTCACACTTCACTCTTTGTCCTTCCCTGATTTTTGACCAGCTCTCCTTATCATTTGCATTCCTGTATTTGTGTATCTATGAATGTGTGATCCTATGATAGTGTGATACTATGATAGTGTTGGGTCACTCGATATATTGTAAAAATTACTGGCACCGAAAGAAAGAAAAAGCGAGTTATCGGCAGGCTATGGGATTACCGCATAGGCGGCGCTATCGATTATTCCTGAGGTGAAGTGCGCATAATGGACCACTAATCTAGAAGTGTTGGGTTTCGCAGCACTGCTTTGTTTGTTCGCCTCGCCGCTGCAACCCGCGCCAATCGTTCTAATCTCACTAAAAACGGTGTACCGCAGCAATATGTACTCCATATAGTAGTAGTTGGGTCCAAAATCGCTTACGTTAGCGGATATTTCGGGAGAATTTCCCTTGTGGTGGGTCTCGGTGACACCCTCAGCCTCAAATCAGAAGGCGCGATGACGAAGCAGTCGATGAGAAAGGAGAGATCGGGGCACTATCCCTCCCCGTTATTTAACCAAATCATCAACTCCTGAGCTGTTCTCCGGGGATGGCGGGTTCCTGTACATTTGGCTCGATATACAACATACTGTAGCACTAGTTTGAACCCTTCTATGTTGCGCCTCAACTTCGCACTGGCTGCATGAGCGGCTGTATGCTCAGCAAGTCTCGCAGGACTACCTGTATAGAAGCACCCCGACGCCTCAGATTCCTTATATATACGCCTTATAAGATGCGTCCGATAACTCTCGAAGCGAGTCTAACAGCGAAACAAAAAAGGAATCCGGATTCATTTGTGGAGGACTCAATTTAGAGCCAATCGATACTGCCACCTCATACTGCCCGCCGTGTAATGAGGCGTCTATCAATTCTTTCCAGGCGTAGATGCTGGCGAGAACGAGGCAACATCCTAAGCTCTGAGTTAAATGCAAAGGAAATATCAATAGCGTACTAGGATCTGTCCCTCTCGGCCGAGAGAACTCTTCGAAACTCAAATCGTGTAGTGCAAACGGTGGACTCGCTACTCGGCCGTAACGGATATCCTGCCTCGAGAAGGAACATGGAAAATTACTAAATGCGCGACAAGAGACGTTTGCTAAGGCTCCTGATCGAGCACATGGTACCTATCACATTTCAGTTGGGCCGTGCCGCCTGTGCTGCACCGGACTTCACCTGTAAGCATATCTGAGAGCAAGCTTGACACCCGCTTTCGCATTGCCCAAGTAAAAATGAAATTCCGGCTGGATAATAGCCCAGCTGAAGGTCTAAGGGATATTGGAAGGGTATTTACAAGGTTCCCAAGTGGATAAAGGTGTGTAGAAACCTTGCCGTTCAAGGCACCGCAGCTTACAACGTCGTCGTTTCTGTATATACCTGACGCTCGGGGAACATCCTCTGAGTTCGAGTGAGCTATCCTTGTTTCTTTCGGAACTATTCTGAAGAATTTGTTTTCATCTTGTCACACATGCGCTTTGAGGCGAGTTCAACTTCTGATCACATCGAGACACTTCCGACCGTTCTAGACTGCACTACCGTGCGATACCACACGTTCGCCCAGGCCTGATTCCACCATACCCCTCGTTTAGTAGTAATCCTCCCAGATACTGTTAGCGGGGGTCCTGGCACATGAAAGTCAGTTAAACTGCCATCTCTTTAGCTATCCTGCTTACTTCTTCTTGACACCCTGGACATGAGAGGAGCGTTCAGCGCCGTGGCGAAAATTGTTCCACCTAACTTACATTCTCTTCCCATTCGATATGGGCCTTGATCTCAACAGCTCCAAGAGTAATCACAACATCATATTCCACTTCATAGAACGTCCCACGTGGTCCTATTTGCCTCCCCATCGCCGATGCCGGCATATCGCAACGGAACCAGCCAATATCTTCGAATGCGGAAGCTAAGAACAAATGGACATCCATCAGGTAGATGTTTGCTATGATGAGGGAGTGGGCATACGATCCATATCCGTGAACGATATGTTATCACGAGTACCGTTGTACCGCTCAATCGATTGGAGCCAGGTCACCGGTTCTGGTGTGCGCGATGGTTCGCTATGGATATGCTCTCGATATACGTCATCCACTTTCACAAGCTGGCCCTGTTTGATGATTGTCAGCCTTTGGGCTCTTGTCTTTAACCCCTTGCGCTTACCTTCTTTACAAGCGCGAAGAAGCCATCTTTCACGTACTCCCTACCCGAAATAGGGTCCGTGTAAAGCGTGTGCCGACGTGCTTGATGCTCTGGGTTCGACGGGTTGTAACCTGGCTGCAGAGATACTCCGTATGTATACCGCATTGTTCGTTCAGTGACATTTCGATCTAGATAGAAGGCCATCCCTCCGTGTGCGACGGCTTTAGCACTGTGTTGGTCGAGCGGTTGGGACAGGTCAGCAAGCTCCTGGTGCAACCATTACTAAATTTTGAAGACACACGTGTTACTGTCTGCCCTCTTGACTTCGCTTTTAATTCCTGCAGCTTTCAAGCGTTTCCTGGTTTCACTAAGCATCCAGGGACTGGCAGCGAAACCTCCCACGAGAAATATGTGCTTGTGTTTTGTAGCCAATAGATGTAAGCCATTTAGGGGACAACTAGAAGGAATTAAAACACATACTGTATCACGTCTCCCGGCTATATGTTTCTGAATTGCCTTGACTGTGGCGGAAACTGAAGGTTCAAAAGCAATTATTATCTCTTCCCTGGGAAATGACGCGTTTAGCACAAAATAACCTTGGCAGGTCAGAACGGCCTACCGTTGGACCTCTAAGAGACCGAACTCAATCTTGCAGACGCCATTCTCATCTTCGAAGTTATCCCGCCGACCCCCGATGCGTATGTAGGTTTCGGCATCGCCGTCTTCACGAAAGAGGCATTTTGCATCCTCGTCAAATTCCTCGCCCAACGTCTCCATATAGTCGCTATCATGGTAGATTGTTCCTTGAAGTCTGTCTGATCAAATTAGAACGTAAGGCTTGTCTCGCCTCGGCGTAGCAACTCCTCTTACTGCTGATAGCTTTAACGAATCTATCCGTCACGGTGATCGAACCAGCCAACGCACCTTTTCAATAAGCTAGAGTCAGAGATATGAACCATAAATTACTAGTGTTACGTACATTCAGGTGCCATTTGCTCCTGAAGGCGAAGTGGCTTGGTGGCCTTCACGAGGAATGAGGAGACATCAACTGTCCCTCCTCCGAGATCCGCCACGACGATATTTGTATTTTCCTAGATCGGGTATCATATCAGCGACGCTAAGATAAACAACCTAGGAAGGGCAGAATATACCTTGAGCGCGGCGCCCGCAATCGCTTGCTCGATGCACCAGTGAAAACTCGCCTCCCCCTCCGTCACAAACTCTACTCTCTCACAGCCTTCTGGCGTGTTCGGCACAAGACCTCCACGGATTGCCGCCTCACGCATTCTACCTTGTTGATAAGAGCCCCACCCATTTGGGTGACTATTTTATGTAAGCCATGGTATGTACTGAATATCATACGAGTCCTACCTTAAAACGAAATGGGCCTTGCCATGCAAGGAAGACCATAGTCGGTTGCCGTTGACATGGGTGTTGATGATGTGATCCCGGACACAGTCATACATGTACTTAAGAAAATCCCCAAAGACGTCAACCGCGGTTCGGCCTGGGGGTAAATTGACTTTAGGTGTATCAATTCTGAGCGATGGCGGGCGCAACATCAATTTGAACCTTCACCGCCAGAAGAACAGGTCAGTCGACGAGAGATTAAAATTATGAACGACTAACCACTCGGTTCGAATTCCCTTTTTGGGGCCAAGTTTCTTCGTCTCAGCACCGCAAGCGACGAGTTCACCGGAGTCGTTGTAGAAGAGCACAGAAGGAACCTTTGTGTTGCTCTCTCTGTTTTCTTGCCCTTTGAACCTGTCGTTGGTCAAGAATTCAACATAATGCATGTACAAGGTAGAAATTCTCTCACCCAGTAACGTCGTAAATCCGGGGTATCTCCCCTGGAACAAGTAATGTGTACGATGCGCCGCTATAGGTGGTGCCTACGTCTATAGCTATGGCAAGTGTAGACCTAGAGCCCGAGTGAGGTAAGCGAGAGGACATTGCCGGGTAAAGGGGGCAAGCTGCGTTGCATGAAGAGTTTGATCGTACCGGGGCTTTTAAGTCGTTCAAAAGGGACCTCCAGGGCGCTTCCCGAACATGTGTACGAGGGCAAATGAACTTCTCACCCAAAAGAGAGTGATTGAAAATTTATCGCAATCACCGAAGCACGGCGATACTTTATCTGATTGCTCCACTTGGCGAGAGTTGCCGTTGTCTTTTCTACACATAACCTAAAAGGGTACTCCCGCGGCCCAGCCAACACGGCCTGTAGTTGGTTTACCCCCCCCCCCCCC
>KN823105.1:111183-122374 GCA_000827465.1 Tulasnella calospora MUT 4182
AATATGTGGGGAGAAGCGTTCATTACAGCAACATTCACAAGAAATAGATGTCCATCAAGAGCATTACAAGGTAAAACACCTCATGAACTATGGAAAGGAAAGATTCCTGATATATCAACGCTAAGAGCGTTTGGATGTAAAGCTCATGTTCATATTCCAGATACAAAACGAAGAAAATCAGATTCAAAATCAAAAGGAATGATCCTAATCGGCTATGAACCTGGATCAAAAGCATATCGATTATATGATATGGATACAAGACAAATAATTAAGTCCAGAGATGTAATCTTTCAGGAAACTGTGTTTCCTAGGAAGCCCCCAATAGTTGAAATAGATTTAAATTCCTCTGACCACCTTAGAAAGCAACAAGCGACACCCATGCCAAGACAAGCTAGTAAACAAACAATATCTGTGGCACAATCAAGTCCGTTTACTCCAGGAACTGCCTATCAAAAGGCATTACAATCAACTAGACTACAGAAGCGACAACAGCTTCAACCCATGGAAGATATTATGGAAAATACTGATATGGAAGGATTCGAACCAGAACAAGACATATTACTTCCAATCGCACAACCTTCCACTCTATTACCTCCAGCAGAAATTACAACAAAAACACCATATAGATTTGAGGATGAGGATGACTGGTGGACAGACGAAATTACTGCACCAAATATAGTACCAGGAAGTTCCCTAGTCAGTCACCAGAATCACCATTAGCCAGAGTTCAAAAAAAAATGGGAAAGCAAAAAGCGAACCCAAACAAAACTCAACAACAAGTTTTGGATGAATTCTTTGATAAACTAAGTCAGGAGATTCCAAAAGATAACTACATGGAAAATGCAATCTCTGAAATACAACATAGCCCTATGAAACAAAAAAAGCAAACAGATGAAGATGAAGAAGATGATGCTGAAGAACAAATTGAACAACAATTATTAAACAATGAATGGGATTCAGAATCAGAATATTTATACAAGCGACCCTCAAGAACAAAGAAACCCTCAAAACCATTCATACCAAGACAAGAAAGATATTATGCAGCATCACCAAACAAAAGTAGAAAGAAAGTTGGTAAATACTTCGGTGAACCAACACAAAAAGATAAAGGCTATTCAACAAGTTTTGTACAGGATGCATTCGCCTATAGTTATGCTGCAAGAGCAGTAGAAGATACACAGGATCCCTGGACTTACAAACAAGCAATGAACTCTGAAGACTCAAATAAATGGAAAGAAGCATGCGAATCTGAATACAAATCACTTATCGATAATAAAACATGGGAATTAGTTGATCCACCACCTGGAAGAGAAGCTATAAAAGCTAAATGGGTATTTAAAAGAAAATTCAATGCTGATGGCGATATCGTCCGCCATAAAGCTCGGTTTGTTGCTAAAGGCTATTCACAGATACATGGTTTAGATTATGACGAAACCTTCAGTCCAGTCGCTAGATATGACTCTATAAGGATACTGTTAGCCCTTGCTACAGTTCATGACTGGGAAGTTCACCAAATGGATGTGAAAACGGCCTTCCTAAATGGTGAAATAGAAGAAGAAATATACGTCCAACAACCTGAAGGATTCGTTATTAATGGTCAAGAATCAAAAGTGTGTTTATTAAAGAAAGCACTATATGGACTAAAACAAGCGCCAAGACAATGGAATAAGAAGATCCATGAAGCGCTAGAACAAATAGGATTCCTTAGAACCTATTCAGATCATGGCATTTATGTTTATCGTCACCATAAGGGGGAGAAAAATATGTATATCGTGCTATATGTTGACGATTTAACATTAATTGGAAACGACAAGAACCTGATCACAGAAGTAAAACAAATGCTAGCACAAAGATTTGAAATGTCGGATATGGGAGAAATGGCCTACTTCCTTGGAATCCGCATTACTAGAGACAGACCAAACAGGGTCATGTACCTTGATCAGCATAGATACATAGACGATGTCTTAGCTCGTTTCAATATGTCCACATGCCGAACAACCAGCACTCCCTTAATCCCAAACTCCAAGCTCATAAAATCTGAAACACCTCCAGAAGAAGTTGATGAAGCATTCAGAGCGAAATATCAATCACTGGTAGGAAGTCTACAGTATGCAACACTAGGAACTCGCCCTGATTTATGCTATGCAGTAAGCAAACTCTCTCAGTTCAGTACAAACCCAACTCAAGAACACTGGATTGCAGGAATGCATGTATTACGATATCTTAGTGCAACAAAACGATTACGCTTAGCATATAAAGGACGAAATATGAAGTTAAAAAGCTTTTCAGGATACTATGGCTTTAAAGGCTTTGTAGACTCAGATTGGGCAGGAGATCCAAATGATGCACGATCTACTACTGGATACTGCTTCTCAATAGCAGGGGGAGCAGTCTGCTGGAAAACAAGAAAACAACCTACTGTAGCACTCTCTTCAGTTGAAGCAGAGTATATGGCTTCCACTGAAGCAGCTCAGCACGTTATATGGTTTCGAAATTTCTTAACTGATCTAGGATTTGATTTAACAGGTCAACCAACACTAGTACAAATGGATAATCAAGGAGCTATGGCATTAGCAAAGAATCCACAAAATCATGCAAGAACAAAGCACATTAATGCAAGATATCACTTCATAAGAGAAGCAATACTCAGCGGTGTCATGAGCACAGAATATGTACCAACAAAAGACAATGTCTCAGACATATTCACTAAATCACTCTCTAGAATACTACATGAACGACATAGAAGAGCATTAGGACTTACAGGACCATCAGCAAGAGTTTGAATCACAAGCTTTAGATAAAAAGAAATAGCTTCGATCTAATAAAGAAGGAAGAATCCGATCAAAATATGTGATTGAACTTGATCAGGAATAATCCAAGAGGCTACATCAAGAAACCGAATTAAATACTAACAGCTTATTGAGCAACTCGTCATTTAACCTTCCATAAACTTCAACTCTTCATATTAACCAGGCTTAATTTCAAATAAACAGTATGAGCGCACCAGTTGAAGACACTCAGCTACACAAAGTATACTCAAATATAACCCAAGCTAAGTCAAGAATAAATGGCTCTACAACAAGCGCCACTCTGACAATGTCTACCAAGTCCACAAACTAATATTCTACCATACAGACACTGGTACAACAAGCACAAACTATAAGATTGCAATCATGAGCACTCCCCAGTCAAAGAAAACAACATTCTCACTTGCAAACTGTTTGTCAACAAGCTCATGAAGAAACCTAAGAAGCCAAATCATCGATACACCTCAAGCCAAACAACCACCCCATCAAATATGGATTCATACCATCCAAGTGCAGATGAGTAACTCTGTTTAAATCAGAATCAAGATGGTTTTCAACATACTAAACACTGATAGTTCCTATTACTAACTTAACGAAGCAAGAACCACAGTTTCTTAGTTGTCACTCGACAAGGGGGAGTATTGAAGTAATAGAACATTTGTAGTTAATTGTTTATTAGTAACTTATTATGTCTCGTGACATAACGCGTCAGATGTGACCTCACAAGTCACACTCCACTACCCAAGCGAAAGCTTCTCCCTCTCCACTACTCCTATGGAGCCCAGCTCCACATACTAAGCGAAGGAGCCACCTAGCTCCAAAGCACAGTCACTGCGCATGACGCACAACTCCACAATATGTCATAGGTATCGCTTAGCTCTGTGAGAACTAGTTACATCATAATACCAGACCTGTAGTATATAAGGACTCGAATACATATGCCAGGATGCTCCTCAGATCCAACAAGGACATCCCCTCTGCTCTCTCACTCTTACACTCTCAAGTGTGTGCTTACTCAACCACCTCTATCAGTTGTAAGAAGATAGTTAAGCCTTCTGTCTATACTGCGTGACAAGTAAGTAAATAGCACACCCTATCATCTTCCAACAGTTTGCTCCAGTCTTCCTGCAACTCGCTTGGCAAGCCTCAATCGTCGCTGTAGTAAAAAAAAATTCTATTCTGCTTCTCAGCGTCATTGGCTATTTCCAAAGAAGGACTCCAGATCGAAAAGGCTTTGCGCGCAGTTGCGGCCGCTGTAAAGGAAGGAGGTGAACGTCAAGTTCTGTCCAACCACCGTTTTCTCGTGTTGACCAAACACTCAGTTTGGATATGTCGTTTACAGAAGTTCACCCGGCATACGGAAGATGACGCCTTGTCACCCACCAGTACTTGAAGCAGGTTGTGCGGAACGAGGAAATAGCGATTCAGAAATACGTAAACGAAGCGCTCGGATTGTGCCAAACTGCCACTCAGCTAACCATGAAGTACCGCTGCCCTGACGATGAATCCTTCGCAAATGTGTTGGAACCCCAGATGAAAGAAATCGTGGAAGAAGCGTTCAAGCTACTCACTACCATCTAGGAAAAAAAATGGTGAAGAGGAACTACGAGCCATAAATACCTGCGAACGGACAGTCCTTTTGCCCGGACCAAATGACTCTCGGCAAGCAGGACACAGAATACCCGAATGACCGCGTGGTTTGTGCCGTCGGGCTTGGGATGTCGTACACGCACAAGAAATGGCGGGAACTTACCTCGGAGTCGCCTCGCCTGCATACGTTCAAGAAGCCTCAAGTGCTAACTGAAGGTAACCTCAACGACATGGTTGCTAGTTGATAAATCGTTGGCCGGAGGCGTCACGGTGATAGTACTTCTGCCAAGTGTTATCGCTCTTGTATAGCTTCATGCACGCAGTATTTGGTTTAAAGCGGTAGTAACGAATGATCAAGGATGGTGTGGAATTGCTCTTACACCTGATTCTCGTCCCCGATTCTACGTAGTAGAGGCGAGGTCGAACGTCTGTTGCACGTTTCGTCGCATGATTTCCCACCCCTTAGCCCCGTGTTTGATTTTATACGCTGACAAAGCATCGGAATCACGTTCGACCAGCGGCTCGAGACAGCTCTCCACCAGAATACAGGCTGAGAGCAGACTGATTACGAAGCGCTATGGAGCGTTTGATACAAAATGTATGATGTTTGAGTGCCAGTGTGCATTTTTTGGCGATGTAGTTGCTGCTATTGCGCCTCTTTTTTTTACCATGAAGGAAAACACAATCGTCGTTCCCAACGATGCCACGTGCATAGGAGAACTCATAATTACGAAAAATTTATTCACTGTGAAAGGTGGCTAAGAGCCATGACTGAAAGACACCGACGAGCGTTTCATAACTCCTGCGGTCGTCGAACCCACGCCTAAACGGTCGCAGTAAATTCGAACCACTTCCTAAGGCAGGCTCAGTACTGCGTTCGCGTTATTTAGAGAGCAAATGCTCTTATAGAATCGGGGACTGGCGCTTGCGCCGCTACGATGGGTTGCTTGTTAACCCCTATCTACCCGCCTCGTAATTTGTATACAGCTGGTTTCAAAAGCTAGTCCAAACAAACACGCACACGTCATTTTCCCCCTTCGGCGACCAGAAAGTCGCAGCGCCAGCTACACCTCACAGTTTCGCCAGCTGTAAATTGTTTTAGAAAATATATTTTGATAAAAAATCCCCAAACGGTGGGCAAGAGGTTTAGCTTCCTTTTCGAGATACACGATTTCCACGGTGGACCACTGCTCCCCACTGCAGACCTCAAATCGTGACTTGTTGTGAGCGTCATGGGTTCTAAGTTCATAGATATACCCCATGTATCATATACAGTCACTAGCTAGTGCTCGTGATGTTAGATTTCCGTTTACAGCCTATTTCCCTGTTTTGGTACTGCTTTATGGTGTGATATAGCCAAGATACAAACAAATATATATCATAACTTCGCATGAATTTTTTATCAAAAATCCTCTTTACAATACATTTTACAGCTTGCAAAAATGTGGGGTGTAGTCAGTGCTACGAATTTCTGGTCGCCAAGGGGGGAAAATGACGCGCGCGTTTGTTTGGACTAGCTTTTTGAAACCAGCTGTAAACCTGGAGGACGGACTTGCCCGCTTAAATTGAGGGACAATTAGGACAAACTCCGAGTCGAAGAAGAAACGGGAGTCACTAAAATCCCAACGTCTTGGCCAATCAGAATCGTGCTTTCTCCGGACCGTTTGTCGATCTCGAGACATCACATCCATACATGAGATGTCCCCTCTGCCAGTTCGCCCGGGTGCCATGCGTGCGCTGCAACGCACCAAGAGAGCTGGGGGACCACCATCCGGGGCTGCAGCAACCTGTCGCACTACCGAAGGCGCTTTGAAAGAGGGTCGTAACCCTCATTTTTTCTAGTTCGTCTTCTTGTGGTAAGCCAAAATTTCATCAAAGGGAAAGGGGAAAGCTTTAGCTCTACGTACACACACGTGAGTTTTCAAATTATGAACCAAGATTTTACTTTTTCTCGTTCTCGTGTTCTTTATGATCGTCCGGAAGTTCGAGGTATCTCCTCCGAGAGGGGCCAATGGTGCAGGTTCGGGCTCTGATTAATTGGTGGAGAAAACGCCACTCTCGCAATGAATACAGCATAACGATTCATCGATTCATATATACCGCTGGTAGGTTAAAAAAGAGAGAGCGTATGTATGTGCGGCGCTGGAACAAAAGGGGGAAGGGTTGTGACCCGCGACGTACGTCGTAGCAGGGAAGCCTAAAATCGTCTCAACATCTCTGTAAGTCCCGTAATTTCTCTCTCCCTTGTCACTCCTAGACGGCTCCATCCACCCAGGCCACTTCCAACCCATGTCTTCATCCGAGGACTTTGTCGCCCTCGAGCCACCCATCATAAGCGCCTGCGCCAAACACGAGCGGGAGAATGAGCACAAACCCGATTACAGACGTTGCCTCCCATTCGGCAGCTACTTTGTCAAGTTTGACGCGTACTCGTCCTTTCTCCCCGAGGTCACCACGCTGAAATACCTGGCTGACCTCGCCAAGAACGATGCGAGCACGCCGCGCATGCCCCAGGTCCACCACTTCTTCCACCGGAACGAACAGATGGCGTACGTGGTCATGGAGCTCATTCAGCTGGTTGAGGTCCCAACCGCGGGCCTTGCCATGAAGGCGGCGTGCCAGCTCCTAGCGACGTCGTCCTCGGGCCCAAGGGCCCGTGCCGTGCCCGCCACGTGGTTTTCAAGAACTGCGTGGCGCCTCTGGACTTTGTCAGCGCCGAGGCTCTGGAGCGCTACTTCAACAAGGTCCGTCTGCGTCGCTTGCGATAGCCTTTTGTTCCCTCTGCTCACGTTTACCTTACCTTACCTTTTCCACCAGGCTGTTGAGAAGCTCCGGCTGGGTCTCAAAGCATCGCAGACGTCAGCATTGCCAACGAGCGGCTGGTCCTCACCCAGTCCGACATGGACCCCAGCAACTTCGGCGTCGACGCCGCTGGACGATCGGTCATCCTCGACCCCGGCGACATTGGGTGGCTGCCCGAGTCCCTCGCTCTCTACACGCTGTTTAGAACCACCGAATTCGCCAGCGACGTTGCTGCGTACTTGTACGCCCCCGAGGATGCTGCGCGCTTGGGTGCGCACCCTAACCTCGCTTTGATGGGTGCAGTGAGAGTGATGTTAGCCCAAGCGGCTCGACCAAGCCTTAGTACGTTCACTCACATTTTCTGGAGAGTCGTAATGACCGTTTCTCACAGACTTAGACAACAATGGCCAAGAGAGGAGTGGCAAATAAGCCTGTTGATATATCGGCCTAGCACCCTTGAGCTTATAACTGTGAGCTACTCTGTCTATTCCGCTGTTAGAGGAGTGACTAACGAGCCTCCAACTTTAGAATCAGCCTTCAAAGTTGAAGTGTCCTTTCACTCGTCTTTTTATTCCTCTTTCGTCCCTGAAATAATATCGCACTTTAAGCTTTCTCTTATTTATACTATTACGCCCCCACACCACCTGGTAAACTAGACCTCCTTGACTTTTGATACCCAGCCAGGGATGGACTCAAACGAGGTCAATCAGGAAACCAAGGAGGGACTCCACCAAGCTTCCGGCCCCGCTGAGGTTCTCGAGCAAAATTCCGACCACAGCCATGTTGGCGGGGTTCCGACCTCCGAGCAACCGCCTCCGACAATTACCAAGACAAATGAATCCGATCGGAGCTGGCATACAGCATTTACCGATATCTTACAGAATCGGAATAAGGGACTCGAATTAACGGTGGAAGATCTGCGGAAGAGGTCGGAGAAAAGGACAACGAGATAGAACAGCTCCGCGAGAAGCTGTTTGAAAGAGACAGGGAGTTGGGAGAGATGAAGACTACACTTCGCATGTACGACGACTGCTCCGAGTTCGATATCACCTCGGCGGTGAGCGCAATCAACACCAAGATCCAGAGCTTTGCTTGCAGCACAGCTCTGCGATGGTTGTTGGGGACGTCAAGGGCACCGGAAGTAGCAGGAAACAAATACCCTCCCAACCAGGCAGAGATGGGGGTTTGCAGGCGTACCTTTGGACATCAGCTGGCCAAAGCTCTCGGAAATCCACCTCCCGAGCAAGGCGAGTCCGCCGGAGTTCTCTTGCCGCTTGCTTGGTAAGCTTGCATCGTGACTGAGGTAAACAAAATCCTCTCGTCGTTCGTCGCCGGGATTCCCACTTCGAAGGAAGGGCTCACAGTTGACAACGCTCTTCAGGCAGTTTCTGAGTTCGTAAAAATAAAAGCGGGTGAGTTTCGCGAGACCTTTCGTCGATTTAAGCACCAAATGTTCAAATACTGACTTTATTGGAAACGCCCTAGAGATGCAACCCGCATACGGGAGGTGGCGCTTCGTTACTCATCTGTACGTGAAGCAGTGGTTGATCCGTAACGAAAACGCACTCCAATCCTACGTGGATGAAGCTATCGAAAACTGCTACCTCGCGGCTTGCCCCGTCCTAAAGGGCAGCTGCCCGGATCATCGGATCTTTCTCGATACCTTCGGCACGCAGATCACGGAGATAATGGATGAAGCCGCCAAGCTCCGAACCAACATGCAAGAGAAACTGTTGACGGCAAACTATGAACCATACCTGCCGGCTCCGGGCGCCCGTTTCAAGCTGAAAGCATGGCGGTGGACAAGAAGAACCGCGGGTTATCGAGGGACACTGTCATTTGTACCACCCGGCTTGGCATGGTATCTTCCCGCAAAAAGGAACGCGAGAACTCACCGATTTTACGACATGAATACTCCCTCAAGGCTCAGGTACTCACGGACTGTAGCCTTCGTAATTTTTACCCGGTAAATAGCTGGAAGCGACACGGAGATTGTGGCCAACAAACTGTAATAGCTACGCCCTGGATCCGGACTGTTAGCTATGTAACCGCCCCGAAATGAAATGTTTTCTGCTTGAATATTAATGCTGCTTTGTGTGTCGGAAACTGCACAAGGAAGGCGCATGCAATTCATGGTGAGGGCACTGTCAGCCACCAGAGGAGTTCACGTGGCCTAAGCATTCGGCAATCGCGCAAGGGGAGGTCAGTAATTTCCGGAATACGAACATGCGATGGATATATGGGAACATGTCTAGCATGTGTCCGAATCTGGAAAACGGAAACAGTCTCCTCAGCAGCAATCAAGCGGACTAGTTAATCATGGCTGGAATCTAGGCCTCGTGTTCCGCCTTTGAAACTATCCCGGACATGGTGTTCTTTCCCCCACATCATCGACGTGTTTTGGGTCAGAACATTACCACCCTCCCCTTGTGCGCGAGCTCTCCGCGCGAATAAATGGGTCGATGCTGTAAGAACATTTGGACCTATTTTGCAATTCTACTATCTTGGTTGTTTGAACTTGAATATGACCGATCCCTGGCTGGGACGAGTTAGGCAACGATCGCGCGGAAGTTCGAATGACAAAGAAAAAGGCGTTAAACCCGGGGCAGGGGACTTGACCGCTTAAGGGACAATTAGGCCAAACTCCGAATCGAAGAGGAAACGGGAGCCACGGAAGTTGTTGCACCCATCCAATCAGAATCGCGCTTTCTCCGGACCCATTTGTCGATCCCCTCCCTCGAGATATCACATCTTGTACCATACATGAGATGTCCCCTCTGCTCTCTCGCCCTCGTGCCATGCCTGCGCTGCAACGTACCAAGGGAGGGCTCGATCATCAGCGCACTTGGTTATGCAGCTGGGGGACCACCATTTGGGGCTGCGGCAGCCTGTCGCACTCCCGAAGGTGCTTCGAAAGAGGGTCGTAACCCTCGTTTTTCTAGTTCGTCTTCTTGCGGTAAGCCAAAATTTTCGCTGAGAAGGGAAGGAGGCAAGTAGCTCTACGTACACACACGCGAGGTTTGCAAATACGAACCAAGGTTTTACTTTTCATCGTTCTCGTGTTCTCATGATCGTCCGGAGGTTCGAGGTATCTCCTCCGAGAGGGGCCAATGGTGCAGGTTCGGGCTCTGATTGATTAGTGGAGAAACGCCACCTCGCTCCGAATGCAGCATAACGATTCATCGATTCATATATACCGCCGGTAGGTTAAAAAACGAAAGGAGGGGGCGTATAGATGAACAAAAGGGGGAAGGGTTGTGACGCGGGACGGACGTCATAGGTGACCAACCTCGAGGAAATTTTTCCATAAAGGGAAGCAGGGAAGCCTCAAAACTCCCGGCGTCGATCCCCGAAACAAAGTTCCAATTCTGGATTTTGCAAAGTGGTCCGCGCATCGACGATTAAAACGACTTTGTTGACTTTTGATATACATAACTGTACACATGTATCTGCTAGTTTACAGTGCTACGACCAATTATGGAGGACACAGTCCCGAAAACGAACGACATGAGAAGAGGAGATTGACAGGTCTATGACGTCAACCTGAGAAAAACGTGTGCAACTAAGAAGCCTATACTCTACGGGAACGTGAGGGAGGGAAAGCCAGCAAAGAGAGAAGAAAGGAAAAAAGTGGGGTGCGAGCTCTCTAGTTACAACCAAGATAAAGGGTGCAGCAATATAATAAGATAGGTGAAGGGCGATGGAGAAGGTCAAAAGGCGACAGGCGTATCAAGGCACGAAAAACACAAATAATATGAAAAAAATGCGCAGCTGTCCGTGATGCACCAAACCGAAATAAGACGATGAGAAAGGAAAAAGCCCGATATATGTCACCTGGGTGAAGGGGGGTGAACGAACAAGACAAGCCAGCCTTCCGGATAATCAAGCCTACGCTGACACGGTGGACTGGGTGTGCGAATGGGGGAGAGATGGAGGCGGTGCCGAATTTGCCTGTGTGTGGGTGTGAGTGAAAGGTGAAAGGACAAAAAGAC
>KN823106.1:0-43257 GCA_000827465.1 Tulasnella calospora MUT 4182
TGTCAAGGTTCAAGGAGTCAAGGACGAGGAAGCGAGGCGTTCAAAAGAGTTGAGCGATGAGGACGAGGGACAAGGACGATGTATTCGAGGAAGAGACAAGAGGCGGAATGAGGAACAACCCTCCTCATTCCGCTGAGACTATATACTGCGAAAGTGGAGGTGATTACTAATTATTACAGACGACGCGTAAGCTACATGTGTTAACAATGAGGGGGTGGGCATGAAGGCAAAGCAAGGCGAAAGTCCAGATTCATACATGAGGCAAGAGTCCAGACCTGATCATTACAGTCACATACAACATCAAAGAACAACAAAGAGAAATACACAACATCAATCGTACACAAATGGACACAAATAGGTACTAATATTATGTCATGGTGATGAGGTCATCACATGATCACAGATGTAAATAATTTCTGCGATACCTGTTCAGTATGCAATAGTGTTACGGCATGAACTACAAAACCTTACAGATTACTTAAGACCCTCGAAATTGCCACTAGACCTTGGCAATCGATTGGAATCACTTCGTAGGACCATTACCATCATTGACAAACCAAAACAGAACATTTCATATGATATGTGTAATAATCGATCACCTGATGTGTTTAGTACACTTAGTACCCACTAACCAGAAATATCGCGTGAGGCATATTGCAGAAGTAGTATTCGATTCTGTATATAAGTTACACGGATTACCTGAAAGAACTGTTAGTGACAAGGATACCCTCTTTACTAGTATATTCTGGTCACACCTACATAGACTAATCAGAATCAAATTAAAGATGTCTACAGCTTACCACCCTCAGACAGATGACCCTACAGAAGGTGCCAATAAGACAATGGTTCAAATGCTAAGGCAATGCGTGTCTCAAGATCAAAAGAATTGGACGATCAAATTACCTGCTTACCTAAATATATAGGACCTTATAAACTTAAGCAAGTAAAATCACCAGGTGCTTTGTTTGAACTAGAATTACCTATTGAGCTACAGTGAGGAGTACACCCGGTATTCCATGCGTCACTCCTGTGACCCCATGTTCCTAATGATGACTGAAGATTCCCTGGTAGAAACCTGAAACAAGTCTCAGCCTTCGGTCGTGCACCTTACGAATATATGATTCCACGAAATCGTAAATCACTACAGAAATGGTAAGGATGTGTTATTCCAAATTGCCTGGACTAGTGGCAATACAACATGGATGATGTACCAGGACATAGTAGGAGCTGACATTCTTAGACTGTATTGCGAAGCGATGGGTGTCGCAAGCATTGACTCGCTACTGAAAGGGAGAGAGGAACCTCCTGATAAGGTAGCTCAGCTGCAGGATGATTAGCCTCAAAGACATAAAAGGATGAATAACTTCGGCCTGGAGCTCACCAGGAACACATTCTGACAACTCCTCATCCTCACCCTCGTCCATATCCATATCGATTTCCAAACTCTCTATGAACATTCAGTTTGCTCGCTTAGCTCTGGGTGATACATTTGTGTAATAGTACATGATGCGAAAAGGGGGGGGGTACAGGATAAGTCAACTATTGTGGCATCGAAGCCCACCGATTAGAAACCTCCATATGTGATGCGGTTTGGGAAAAGCAAACCAGGCAAAGCAGTAAGCTTGGCATAGGGATGGCCTTGGGGCAATGACGCTCCAAAAGGCACCCCTATGGCAGCATCGGAGGGGTGGTGGTGGGCCAAAGCACGATGAGCAAGCGAAGTGCATGGGGATGGTGGTAGAGGGACCATGGTGAGTTGGGTCCCACGCACCCCCTGAGCACCCAAGCAGCAGCACTAACTCACGTCAGTGCTCACGACCGCATCTGAACTTGCCAATTTCCGCCAGTATGATGTCAAGCACGCATTACACCTCATCACAAATGATGAAGGGAAGGACTTCAACGAGATCTTACCGAAGCCTGCTGGATATGACACTTGGGCCAATGACGACGATTCCCTCAGCATTGCTAACTGGGTGTTGGAGAAGAAGAACCAAGTCGACCTCACCATCAATGAACTTGAAAGATGATTCCTCAAATGAGCCATATTTCAAGGTATGGCCTCTAGGTTAACAATGGGTGCTGGTCGCTCTAGGAACAACCTCTGTCTTGATTTGGCCAATAAGATGATGGATGTTCCAATTGGTTACTTCAGACCCAGCATGTCTTACCTGAAAATCGGTAATGTCCCTTTGATTGCAGGCCCTGGTGGCTCTCATCAGCTTGCTCAAATGGGAGGTTGACCCACTGCATATCTGCTGGCAGACTAGCTTCAAGTTGCAGTTTCGCAATGCCAGCCCCTACCTATAACCCTCATGCTGTCCTCACCAAAAACTCTAGGCTGCATCATGAGCCCGAAGTTCTTCAAGCTCATGAAGGGGTTGTTAGCTACTTTGGGCAAGCAGGTAGTGTTGATACTGCTGTCTCCAATGGTGAGCACTTCAAAAATAATGATCAAATTACTATTCGTGATATTTACATCCTTCTAATACTTGTTCTAGAGGTTGGGTTAAACATTATGGGTCTCATGGTCTCCGACCCTCCTGTTGTAAACCCTACACCCAAGAAGGCTTTCATTACTGAAGAAAATGAAACAATGACAAATAATTAACCTTGTGAGTCTTTAGTTTTGACTTGATTCTCAAGCCACAAGGGCGATGTAGGGGAGAGTGCCTCATCCCATGGTCTGGTTACCTAATCTGTTCTACGTAGTACTGACTTTTCCTTTTCAAGCAGGATTGGCAAGCAAGGTCTTCCTCTAGGTGAGGATCGGCACTCACTTTGCTGAAGAATGGACCTTCTCCTCTTTTAAGACTGTATATAGTATTTTGGCCTTCTCGCCTATGTTCCCCTTGTATTTTCCTTTACTTTACCAGACTGCACAACTATTCCGCTTTGTCTATATATAGAGAGTAGGGTAGCTGTACTGTCCCAAAAAAAAACCATGAATCAAGAGTCTGATGGCCACTGAACTCACCTGGTGTAAACAACAACCCTTAAGACTTCAAATCAACAAATACAAATATATTTATGTGAGGTTGATGGGCTAATCTTATTGACCTTACAATATCCCTCAGCCATACCATTTGCGTTGCTGGACTGACAAGACTCCTGGTGAAATTGACATGCTTCAAATGACCGGTGTAATGGCAAGTCAACATGTTGAGGATTCTTTAATGACAACTGGACTTTACCCTCCTTGATAAGAATATCATGAACAGTCCAGTATTGTGGACTGATCTCTGGTGGAAGAAGGTCATTGCAGAAGCTACATCGCATTTCCGTATCAAGAGGGATACCTAACAATGACAGAAGAGAATTACTCAAGAGTTCTACTTGGGGGTGGTTACCACAGGATGAAGTTGGTATCTCCACACAAAGCCACTACTGACGGCCCTCCGCAATGTATCCACCCTCACTACCTCAAGACCTTCCTTGTCAGCATCCAGATCAGTGTGAATCTTTGCCTGCTCCTCCCCGTCCAAATCCAACATCTCCATAACCTTGCCTTGCTGCCATCCAACAGCTCCCAAAGCATCAGCCTTGCCATCAGATGAAGCTTCACAGGATCTGTGCAAGCGCTTCCTCTCAGGGCTAGGAATCATTGGAAAACTTTGATGGCAGGTGTGCATACTCTTATTGGCAAAGAGTCTCCGCTTGCAGTGGGCCTTTCAAATCAGGACATGTCAGTCTGGAACTCATGATACCAGAAGCAAAATACCTTACCAGACATTTGACTTTGTGAGCATCAGCATCCTGAGCATCAAAAGTACCATGGCAAGAGGGACATACAAACAGCTCTTCTTCTGCTTCTTCAGACTCTTCGGACTCCACCACTCCCTTGGACTCCCCCTCATCATCCCTCCCTGCTTCTTGCGAGTTTTCTCGTAGAGACAGATGCCTTCAATGTAGTTGGGCACTTTTGCATCATACATCAGCCACATAACTAGCACATCCCTCTTTTGGTAAAGATCATGGAGCTTGGTGCTGTCAGGAAAATCTGATGGTGCTGGGCAGAGTGTTGGCCCAAGATCACAAGTTACATGGAATAATCTAAGAATTACAGCTCAGCAGTTGGTTCAAGAGGTTGAACAGACCAGACTTACTGATACGAGTGCTCTTTGAAGTCGATAATATGCTTGAATGGGGCCTGAAGTGCTTCTTGGACCTCACCACTGGACATATCCACCCATAACCTTGGGCTAGCAATAAGACTTGCAAAATCGCAAGGTGCCTTGATTTTTGCGGTTAGCTGGGTGATACCGTTCCTTGGCACAAGGTAGACAGTCTTTTGAGCAATCGGCTTCTGTGGAGCGACTTTTGCCTTGGCAGAACTAGACTTGTGGCAAGGAGGTTTGGGGATTGGTGTTGAAGATGTGATTAATGGAGCATGGGGAGTTTGTGGAGCAAGTTGAGAACCTGCAGGGCCTGAAGCAAACATAGAGCCCAGGCCTCCAGGTAATGTGCCAGGTTGGGGAGTAGTTGTGACACCCATAGCTCCCCACTGTGAGGTTCGAGGAGCTTGGATATCCCAAGAAGGGGGCAGGGGCGCAGCTTGGATCGGAGACGGCATCAAACCAAGGTTTGCTCCCGTTTCAAAATATTCTGCCACCCCAGATGCTCACGGAAGAAATGATGGTGGGAGGGAACTGGCTGTAATCAGAGGAGCCACTACAGGGTGTGGCAGAGCAGCTTGGATGCTTTGCTGATTGGCATGAGAAGGGGCTGAGCCATGTGTTCCAGATTGCGTGGAAGCTGGCAGATGAAACAGCGCAGTAGAAGGAAGGGAAGACACCGCTACCAGCGGAGATCCAACAGGTTGTGATGAGGTTGGTAAGCCTTGAGTGGGACAGGGTGGATAGGAGACAACGTTGCTGCTTGTACTGGTTGTACTTTGGCTTGGTTGGCTCGGTTGAGTGGATGGTGCTGCCAAAACTGTATTTGCTGAAGCTGTAGTTGCAGAAGTCAGGAATGAAGTTAGCAGTAATAATAATAATCGAAATACAGATACATACAACAGTCCATGATAATTCCACTGCCACAGCAGCAATATCTTTGGGGGAAGCTCTGAGCGACTTCAAGATCTTGGCAAGCTAAGTGCCTGAGATCGCCATTCCTGGATTCAGCAATAAGTAGTTAGTTCCACAAAAGAGTAAATAGTGGTGCTAGTCATACCGTGCAAGGGAGAGGAAGTTGCTGAAGTCGTTTGTCCCTGGCGGTCACTCCATATATAGTGTGGCTTAGCAAACGCGGATGACAATGTACGCTCTTGGGGGCTTGGGGGTTGTATGTTCAAACAGTGCATTGTCATTGTTTGAGTGCAGGTAATCGAGCCCTGGAGCCTGTCCTGGACACCCAAATCAACTGATGAGGTAGCTATTACATTGAGATACACGAGTGGGAGGGGGATAGAGCCAATGAACAAGTGGCAAGGGGAAAGTTCAGTCGGTTCAAGTCATCTGCTCACACGGTATGATTTCCGTCAGGGAGTTGGTGGATCCCTTTCAGGCACATGTAGATCGACTACTGTTTGGACATGATGTTTTGTCGACTGAGTCATATGTGTAGCCCAATCCTCTAGGCTGTAGGTGGTCAGGAGGTCAGAGGTTGGCAGTCAGCAATCAGCAATCAGAATTGGGTGGCACGAACAGTGCACCATTGTCACCCTCTAGGAGCCCATTGTTATCTTGACTTCTGACACCTGGTTCCATGACTGGGGGAGCTGGCCATGGGTCAAACCAGAGTGTCAAAATTGAAGTTGTGGAGTCAAAGGTTCATTCTCATTCACCAAGAATTGGGGATTCAGGAGTGGTTAGAGCAGGTTGGATAAGAAACGGATTATTGTTGTCCATACTATATGACCTGGTCTGGATCAGGATTGGTGGATGTGGCAGGGTGGTGACCCTTGTAACTGGCTGTGAAGAATGGATGCCTTGGGCAATGTTGATAATAGCAGGATAGAGACTTTCTAGTTGGTCAGGAGCTTCAAGGTGGCTTGAAGTTCCAAGCTGGGATCCATCTGGTTGGGAGTGATGACAGCAGGATGAATGGGATAGGGCCAATAACCTCCCAAGCCTGCTTGGTGAGCTGACAGGTGAAGGTTCTTTCAAATGCAGATGCAATGACTTCCAGGAAATTGGACTTGGTGACTTTGGTGCCAGTATCACAAAGATGGTGGGTGAGCTCTTCAGCATAATACATACCTCTTGAAGAGCGAGAAGTGAATCCTGTCCGATCCCTGCATCTCATGAGTTGTGTATGGAGTAAATGTTGCAATAAAAACACGCTTCTCTGGTGCATATTTTCCAAATGGTAAGGTGCAATGTGACCTGTGACTGTTGATAACCAGCAATCTTAGTAGGTCATTCTTGTCTTTAGTTTGATGGTCAAAATTCATGAGCATCTTGAGGGCGATCTTGTTATCTGAAATAGCCCTTTCCTGAGATCGCAAGTCTGCAATAAAGGCGGGTGAGGTTCGAGTCCAGACTGACCCCCCTAGTTATGCAACTCATGATGCACCCAGAGAATTCACTTTCCCCCAATCTGGATTCCACCTCTGTACTTTGAAGATCATGAGCAACTTCAAATTGGTTCCATCACCACAAATGAAGGGTATGAAGGCAAGGCTTTCGCAATTCCCGTCACAGCGAGCATGCTGAGTTCTTTGCCCCCTCCTGCCAACGGCTTGCTGTTTTGGTGCAGTCATGAACTGGATATTTGTCTCATCAAATGTGTATTGATTCTCCAAAGGTATGTTGTGTAGTGATCAAGTAATGATAGGCATTGAAGAAATCTGTTGTTTGGAGGGTGTGATGATCTCATCACATCAAGACATCACAAGTGTCAACACTCCCATCACATGATCTCCACATTTGCCCAGCCTCAGTTCCCAGTACCCCAATGCCTCACCTTCGCCTTACATTCCTTACTCATTGCCTCACCACCATTGTGCTGTCATTCCTCATTCCACACATAAGCTCTTCCATCATATTCCATAACATTCTTTACCATTCTTGAATATTCTAAGCATAGCCACTCCTTTGTATTTAACATGACAGAATGAGGAGGTCTGTTCCTCATTCTGCCTCTTGTTTATTCCAATACCAAAGTCCCCTTTGTCATCGGCCTAGTGTGAACATGTTTGCCTAGGGATATCTCTCTCATAGTCACAGTCACAACCTTCAGTACACCTTGCTTGGTTCAATGTCCACGAATTGTGACAGAGGGATCCATGTTGTTGCATCAGTTCTGATCCAGCAGTGAAGTCCAGTAGGTAAGTCTTTCACTCCTTCCAGTTCTGGATAAGAAACCTGGAGGCCCACCTCTTCCCAATTGTCTTGAAGGATGGGACTGAAGTAAAAAGTAGATAGTTTGTACATGTTTGCTAGACACCCTTTAAGTAGTGTTTGTTGTGTCCCTGCGTGTTCTCTTTCTTCATCATACTGAAATAAGAGTACGCGCAGGTAAGTTGTATTCGTATTACTACTAGATACACTATAGATCATACTGAACTAAGAGAACGCGCAGCTATCGTTTCACTTCAGGTTATGGGCCCAGAGTGACCAACTGATCAAGCATCACATCCGGTCCACACTCAAATCCGCACCCTCCCACCGAAACCTTCACGCTCGCTTCCCTCTAGTTCCTTTTACTTCCTTGCCCCTCTCGCCACCATCTACTAGTTCCAAATCACCATGGCCGACGATCCACAAGCTTCCAACACCAGTGGGGGCTCGTCCAACGGCATTGCCAGTGCTCCGAGCACGAACGCGAACAACATCCCGAACACCTACAAGTTGCCCAGAGGCCTCGAGCTCCTCGACGGCTCTGACACTTGGGACACCTGGAGTTTCCGGCTTCAAAACGTCTTTGAAGCGGAGAACGCATGGGGGATTGTTACTGGAACTGTAGCAAGGCCGGGCAACGGATCAAACCAAGCCGACATCGACACTTGGGATGCCAGAGACAAGGCCGCACGCATTACCATCAACCTCGCGGTCGCCCCACCCTGCATACCACTCGTTATGAACGCGAAGACGTCAGCAGCCGCCTGGAAGGCCCTATCCGACTCTTACAAAGCTAAGGGACTGCTCACGGCCTTCTATTATCGGACTCAACTCAGCAACTATCGCTTCAACGAGTCCCAGCCATTCAGACCGCAGATAGACCACCTTCGGCAACTACGCACCAAGCAAATCAGCGCCGGCCTCCCGTGCGAGGAGTGGGACTTCGCCATCAATCTACTGGGTGCATTACCCGATTCCTATTCCGTCATTAAACAATCCATCCTTGCCAGCCAAACGGACCTTCTCAAGATCGACCTCGGCACAATCATCGGCCTCATTACCCAAGAGGAAGTCGATCGAAAAGGCACCAGCTCAGGTACCGTCGATCCCGAAGTCGCCTTCGCCACACGTCATCAGACCAAACGCACCGACCAGAAGTTCCAAAAGAAGAAATTCGACAAGGATAAATCGGGGTCGTGCAACTGGTGTAAACGGGAAGGCCACTGGGAGGCTGACTGTCACAAGAAGAAGGAGTCTCAGGTGCAGGCTCAGCAGGGCGCTAAAGAGTCTAATCAGCGACGCGCAGATAAGAATAAGAACAAGGGCGCTAAAGGTGACGGACCTGTCAGGCCAGATCCAAGAGGATGGGTAGCCAAACTCTCCGACGACGCGGTCACGGAAGAGGCCAAAGCAACCCCAGATTCTCCTGCCGCCGGAGAATGGTGGGAGTTTGACTCCGGAGCTACTCGTGTCTTTCACGGCACCCTCGCCACCTTCTCGGACTACAAGCCATTCGACAAACCGGTCGCTATTGGACTTGCCACCAACGGAGCTTCCACAAACGCTCTCGGCACCGGGAACATCACCATCCGATTCTACCCACCGAATTCACCACCCGTCCCTGTCCACATCACGAAGGCATTCTACGCCCCTGGCATCATGAACCTCCTCTCCATCAGTCACCTCGACGACCTCGGCAGACGCGTCCAAATTCACTCGAAACGCCTCGATATTTGGGACGGAAACACACTCGAACTCTCAGTACCCCGAATCGGCAACTCGTACAAGTGCCGCGGAGAAGTCGTTCAACCCGAGCAAGCGTGCGCAGGTAAACTATCACAAGTTTCCTGGCACCGTCGTCTAGCACACCTTGGACATACCTAACTGCAGGAGATGGCACGAAAGGAGTTAGTTACTGGTCTTGACGGCATTCAAGTCAGTGGGAGTACACCTGCATGCGATGCCTGCCTCCGTGGCAAGCATTCCCGGTCACCATTCCCTACCTCCGGTCGTTCACGAGCCACGAAGCCACTTGAACTAGTCCATACCGACATCTGCGGGCCCTTTCCCCCTACTCGCGAAGGATACAAGTACTTCATCCCTTTCCTCGACGATCACACCGAGTACGGAGTCGTTTACAGACTCAAGGAGAAGTCGGGCACCGCCGAAGCCTTCAAGGATTATCAAGTTCGCGCGGAGAAGCACACCGGGCATGTGCTCAAGGCTGTCCAGTCGGACAACAGAGGCGAATTTGAAGGAGAATTTGAGCGTTACTGTACGCAGAAGGGAATCCATCACCGGTGTTCCACTGCCAATACCCCTGAGCAGAACGGAGTCGCGGAAAGGTTGAACCGCACGCTCATCAACGCTGTAGTAAGCTGTCTCATCGAAGCGAACCTAGGCGACTCATACTGGGGTGATGCATTACTGTACGCCATGTACAACCGTAATCGCTCCCCCTTTCGAGCTATTCCAGGATACGTACCGTATACACTCTGGAACAACAATTCAAAACCATCCGCCGCCCATCTTCGACCTTTCGGTTGCACAGCTTACGTCCATGTTCCGAAGAAGATTCAAAAGGGCAAGCTGGCGCCTAAGTCGAACAAGATGATGTTCATTGGCTACGACGCTAATCGAAAGGCGTGGAGATGCTACGACCCTGCAACACGGAAGGAGATCTCGTCTCGGGACGTCACGTTCCTGGAAGATGTACCATACAGATCATCCAAGGAGTCGCTCACCCTAGGACAGTCCATCAACGATGCTGACGACGATGAAACGGACTCCGATGATGACGAGGCCACCTCCGATCCCATTCCAAATTCCATTCCTACCCCTTCCATTCCCATTCCAAATCCTACCTCCACTTCTGTACCCGTTCCAGCTCCACCAGCTCCAGAACCTGCTCCTCGTCCACGACGCAACGTCTCGGCACTGGAGAAGCATACTGACTCGACATGGATGCCTCAGCACTATGCCCGCGTGGCATACGAGTTTGGTTTGGCAGCCACCGACCTGAGAACGTACTAGGGATCGAACAGGTCAACGGCCTCCTGCCGCTCCAGCCAAGTAACCATTTGCTTCTTGTACTCCCGCTTATTGCTTGCTTGATATCCAAGCTTTGCATACTCGATGTGGAAGCGCTCCGGATACTTGGTGTTGTATCCGTCAGCAGCCCTGCAAGCGGTAATTGAGTTGACATAATGTACAAGAGAATGAAGTTTTGGAATATTGAAATGGGCGCGAATACCGTTGTCAACGAAAACTGACTTGGCACGGTGAAACTCTTCCAGGGAATCTGTCATCTGAATAAGGGTATCGGACGTGTGGCAAGGGAGTTGAGCGAGGTAGATGAAGTCTAACAAGGCCCGTGCAGCGATGATGACACGGTTGTCATTAACCCCACCTGCAATAGCACTGATAAAAACGGATTCCATAGCGCGCTGCTCCTTCCCGGTCCACTGTTTGATAGAGGTGATCCCCTTGGAAAAGTGTCGAAGGCTGGGATGGTTGTGAGGACGGGGTTACAAACGGAAGAGTGGAATGTGGGAATGTCCTCTCAAGAGCGCTGGCTGCTGGCTGCCGAGACAGGAAGACGAGTGGACGCACGGAGTCGAGTGGGAAGGAGACAAGGGAATATGATACAATTAATTGTGAAAGAGGAGCAAGTACATGTGGTAGCTTAAGAGTATAAATAGGCGACGGGTGCAGCAGAGGAGAAGGACAGCGCGTGGCATCGGAGGACTGCTGAGTCGGCGCACAGAGAAAGCTGAGTCGGCACACAGAGACAACTGAATCGGAACGCAGAGCTGAGAGATGCATTGAGCGAACATGAACAAGAGAACGAGTGGACGAACACATCAGGTGATGTGTTTCAGTGAGTAAGTGAGCGCTGGGCGGCGGCTCTGACAGAACCCCCCCTCTTAGGCCGAGCCTGACAAGGCTGGACGCAGAATGCAAAGACAAGAGGGCATGTTGATGGTACGACCACAACAAGTGAAATCGAGTTCTGGAGGGCGATAGGAAAGTAGGTGTGCAGGGACGCTATCGGGAGGATTGGTTTTAGAAGAGTGGGTGTGGCTCGGCTTTGGGGAAGGGAAGGAAGGGTGAGAGGTGGGTTCCGAGTCGCTTTGGTCAGGGTCATCGAGGGGTAGCTTGCTCGGTCGAGGTTTGTTAGGATATTGAGAGTGGAATGTTCGTAATAGAGAGTGAACCAAAACTGGGAGGTCTTCATACCGGATCCAGGAACGTTCGGAGATTGGTTGATCGCGGTATGCGACAAAATAGTCGATCCTCCGTCTGATGGAGCGAGAGTCAAGGATTCCGACGATTTCGAACGCAGTAGAATCATCGTCGTCGATGGAAAGAGGGGGTCTGGGGGGGGGAGCTGCGCGACCGGGGATGATGCTGGGGTGGGTGGCTGGTTTGAGGTAGACAACATTGAAGATGGGGTGTGTCTTTCCCATTGAGGGCGGGAGGTCGAGTCGGTATACATTGCGTTCTCCGATATGTTCGATGATACGGAAAGGGCCGAGGCACTTGAAGTCTAACTTGTCGGAAGGTCTGCGTGTCTTGATGTTCTTTTGAAGTAGCCAGACCATGTCTCCTGGAGTGAATACTGGTGCGGCTGTAGCGTGCTGGTTATAGTAGCGCTGATAGTCCTCTTTGGCGTGTTTCAATTCCAGTTCTAGTTCTTCACGGGCGGTGCGAAGGCGTTCGACGAATCCTTCAACAGCGGGAACAGACTGTGAATGGGAAATTTTGAAAGTAAATCGTGGATGGTGACCAAAATTGGCGAAGAACAGAGTCTGTTTGGTTGAAGAATTTGTGGTGTTGTTGAAAGCAAACTCAGCGAGTGGGAGTAGGTTGGCCCAGTTGTCTTGCTGATACGAGCAATAGGCACATAGGTAAGTCTTGAGCGTCTGATTGGTTCTTTCTGTCTGGCCATTGGTCTGTGGGTGGTATGCCGTTGAATGGCGAGCCGAGACTCCGAGGAGCCCATACAGGTGGTGGGTAAATTCGGAGACAAAGGTGGAACCGCAGTCGGAAGTGATGGTGTCAGGTAGGCCATGATATTGGAAAATGTGTTGGAGGAAGAGGAGTGCTAGTTCTTCAGATGACATAGCCTCGTGGCACAGCACGAAGTGTCCCATCTTGGAATAGAGATCAACTGTAACAAGGATGGAATCGAAACCGCTTGAAATGGGGAGTTTGACTATCATGTCGATGGCGATGTTGGACCAGGGGTGAGTAGGAGATGGAAGAGGTTGCAATAAACCATAGGGAGAGTGACGAGGAATTTTGATACGTTGGCAAATGTTGCAAGATGCCACATAATTCCTCACGAAAGTATGCATTCCAGGCCATGAGAATTCGCGGCTTAGTAGTTCGAAGGTTTTAGCTCGTCCCGGGTGACCAGATGTGGGAGAATCGTGATGTTCTTGAAGTATTTGGACTCGAAGCTTGAGGGGAATATAGATGCAGCCGTTGTGGAGTGCAAGTCCATCATCGGTCATCCTGAAAGCTGGAAGGTTGTCCGGGCCGAGTACAGAGAGGGATTTGAGGCCTTCCTGGAGGTCCTCATCCAAACGGTAGGCGGACTTGAGGTTGTTGAGAAGATCGGAGGAGGGAAGAGAGAATGTTTGAAGGGATGATATGTGGATGGTGTCGTCAATAGGAGCTATAAGTCAGAGGTGGTGTGAGTTGAGGAGGGGTGGTCGTGGTAGGCACCTGCCGTTGGGCGAAGGGGCGTAATTGGGTCGTCGAGAAGGTGCGTCGGCCATGTTTTTGCTTCCCAGGCTGATGGGACATCCATTGCCCCAACGGTAATCTTTCCTGGAAAGAACCTGTATCAGCACTGGATTGATAACACTCCCCTTAATATGAATACGGCTGCATCTGAACGAGGATGGACTCATAATGGATTTGGCGTAAAATGGATCGAGTTTTTTGATCAAGTGATGGCACACAAGTGCCCCAATGGAGAGCCCTGCCTTCTGATTCTGGATGGACACAGCTCCCATGTTTCATATGAGTTCATCAAATACGCATGAGAGCATAATATTGAGGTCCTATGCCTACCACCTCATTCCACAGCCTTCCTCCAACCCCTCGATGTTGCCGTCTTCTCGCCTCTGAGCCACCATTGGTCAGATGTGGTTATCAAGCAAACCGGAATAGGCCAAGCTATTCGAAAGCAAGACTTTTGCAGGTATGAGATGACATCAGGAAAGCTCTTACTTGCTGTTCTCATTGTTTCTCTGCACAGATTATATGCGACAGCCCGCATCCAGACTTTCATTCCTGCACTCATTAGAAGGGGCTTTGAGGTCACAGGAATCAAACCATTCGATCCAAGTCACATAGATCTCTCTAAACAAGCACCAGCAAAGATTTTGGAACGAGGAACTTTGCCTGTTGGGCCCTCTGATGCTGTACAAGCAGTCACGGGGTCAGAGGAAGGCTCGGAGACAGGCACCATGCTTGATGAAGCTGCCAAAGCCCTGGAAATAGTCCCTCAGACCGCTGAGGAGATCAAAATGCAAGGTGTTATTGGAAAGCTTCGCGATAAATTTGTCTCCTCCGCTGTGAGAGAAGTCCTTATGCACAATCAAGCTGCTGTCCTTGAGGAATCCACTCAGCTTTGGCAGAATAGAAAGCGGAGGAAGATCAGCAAGGCCCAGTGGCTCACTGGTGACGAGAAATTGGAGGCACTTGAACAAAACAGGGGGGAGGTGAAGGAAAAGGCAAGGGCGAAGAAAGCGAAGGCCAAAGCGGACGAGGCAAGGAGAGAGACCAAAGCCGTCGAGAAGGCAGAGAAAGAGCGGATGAAGAGGATAAGGCAAGAAGAAAGCCAAAGGAAAAAAGAGGAGAAGGAGCGAGAAAAGAAAAGAAAGCAGTTTGAGCGGGAGATGGCCAGGGAAGCAAAGAAGCTGGAGGAGGAGAGTCGTAAGGCGGAAAGGGCGAAGGAAAACGGACGGAAGCAGCAAGAGAAAGAAGCCAAAGGACACACGCGACGTCACCAAAGCAACAAGGAGAATGTCAAAGGTAGCCTTATTGCTGGCAAGAAGCGTAAGCGTGCTGGAGGGGACATTTCGGACATGCCAGTGACCCGCGCAAAGTGCCGTCGCATGATGGATCCCACCCCACCAATGATCACTCGTTCTGGATGCCAATTACGAGCCCCATTCTGAGACCTCAATGCCAATTAGTCTAAAGGGCTTATAGAGTTTCCCTATATCGTTATTTGTACTGTTATTGCATATATTGGTCCGATATCACAACAGCAATGGAGTGGGATGGGGTAAATTTTTGGATGCAAGGGACGGAAAGTATTGCCACACGCGGATTTGACAATATATCAATTAGATATTTTGCATAAATATACTAGTAGCACATTACTATTATTGTGTACAGTTTCAGGTCCTAGCGGTGAATAGGGGCTGAGAAGTGAGGGGGTGGTTTGTAACCTAGTGGTGGTTTGCGACCCTGTCCGACACGTTATTGTTCAACATGTGATATTGAGTAGTGAGCTAAGAGAGTGGATTAATTTGTGAGTAGGAAGTTGAGATGGAGTTGGCATTGCTGTCAAGGGTAGGTTAAGTAGGGAAGTTGGAGACTATGATAGCTGAAATATGGCATTGGTGGAGCAAGAGTAAGGTACTGTCAAATTTCAAATCTGAGGGTGGAAGGAAGCTCAGGGACATACATTCTCAAGAAGAAGCTAAGCTTGGTATTGCTGACATACAGGCCCTTACTCAGCTCGACCTCTATGTTACCTCCCTGGGCCACTACAATGTCGTACTCGGTCTTCCGTGGATTAAGAAGCACAACCCTCTCATCGACTGGTGTGCCGGAACCCTCACGTTAACTCATTGCTCCTGTGGAATCAAGACCCCAACCTTCCATCATGTTCACTCCATCGGACTTGGTACTCCCCGGCTAGTCCCCTCCATCATTTCTCATCCGAACCCAATCACCGTATCTTCGCTGATTTGAGAATATCTACTCCCTGCTCCTCCACAACAGGACCCGGACATCTCAACAATTCTTTTCGCAGGAGAAACCAACCCCAACGATCCATACGCATTCCTCCAAGACAACCCTAGAACATGGCTTGGCCCTCAAGCAACCACCATCGTTGAAGAAATTCCTGTCTTCATTTCGTCAACGGAATTCTCCCCGACCGAGCCTGTCCCCAATGACAAAGAGGAATCTCCACCAGACCTCTCCCGCATACCCGAAATTTTCCACTCTTTCGCCGATGTCTTTTCCAAAGCCAAAGCGGATAAATTACCCCCTCACTGTTCAACGATATGGAAATCGACCTGTTACCTGGGAAGACTCCACCATTCGGACCCATCTACTCACTCACACAACCGGAACAGGAAGAACTCCAACGTTATATCACAGAAAACCTCCAAAAAGGATTCGTCCGTCCGTCAAAATCACCTGCTGCCTCTCCGGTACTATTCGTCAAGAAGAAGAACAGCAAGCTTCAACTATGCGTTGATTACCGTGGCCTAAACGCCATCACAGTCAAAAATCGTTACCCCATCCCCCTCATCCACAACCTCCTAGACCAAGTCCAAGGCTGCAAGTACCTTTCAAAGATTGACTTACAATCCGCATTCAATCTCCTTCACATCAAACCCAGTCACGAATGGAAAACCACCTTCCACACGAAACTCAGCCTTTTTGAATACCTCGTCATGCCTAGACTCGCTTACCAATCTTATCTCTGAGCTCCGCCTGACAAGCCAGTTCACTCTACAAATGACTGGGAGCGACCGTATGGTCTCGGTTAGGACCCTGAATTCAAACCCCGCCCCCATACATTCTAGCGCTAGACTTAGGAAAAAAAGGACCTCTGCCAGCTGCCTCCTGGTGATAAGGTCCTCCCCGCTCTCTCTCTCATTGGTTACACCCCCTTATGGCAGTGAAAAGTATAGACATTGCCTGTAGCGTCGCTTCGTACTAATAAAATACATTAGCCATCTAAAAACTCCCCATTCTCGTCCGCATCGTCCTCCCAAGCTTCCTCTACATCCATGTCTAGCGCCACATTGCCATCCTAGTCAAGAGTGAGTTCTCCACCAGGGCTATCCAGATCGACACCTCAGGCCACACTGCGATCAAAGCCGCTTACGGAGCGAGTAGGTCCGACCACTTCATCGTCAGTCACGGCAGCTGAGCCCAACGTGAAGTACCAATATCAACTACAACTAACGAAGACAGCACTACTACCTTTCACTATTGCCATCCTGACCTCAATCCAGTCTTCAACTTGGCCGGCTATCTTGGCGTTCCTCTTCACCCTGATAAAGTTCAACCATTCAACACTGTTATCACCTACATCGGCTCTGACTGGGACACCGCAGACAAATCCGTTTCCATTCCCAAGAAGAAAAGACTAAAGTACTGAACAAAGTAACATCATTCTTGAGCTTGTACGCTCCACATGGAACGAAGCTTTACCTCAAACTGTTGGAGTTGATCCACGGTTCACTCATGCACTGGACCTTCATGATCAGGGAAGGGCGGAGTTACCTTAAAGCAACTCAGCGTTTCATGAACACGTTTAGAGGGTCTCATCAGATTGTGCACTACGTAGTGGTTTTGGTAGTCAACGAACTCAGGTGGTGGAAGGAGGAACTTTCCAAACTGAAATGGACATGCTCGCTTCAACCTCTCCCACAAGATGACTCCTTCAACATTTATGCCGATGCACCATCGAGTTGGGGAATCGGCTTAGTGTTCACCCTGCGTGATGGAGTTGTCTGATGGGACCGTTGGTGTGGTAAGGAAGGCTGGTGTAACAATTCTGATTGAAGGATCAATTAGGCTGAAGAAGTGGGTCTTGAGCTGGTGCTCCTTGTGGCAGTGGAGTTGGGTTTATCTGGGCAGCAGGTAGTTATCTGGGGTGATAACAATATGGTGATTGGGGCACTGTGAAACCTATTGACATCCAATATCCCAATGAACGAATCAATTCGACACACCTTGATCATTCAGTGCTGAGAATATTGTGGCTGAGCCATTGTATGTGGCAACGGACGAGAACTTGGCTGATGGCGCTTCCCTTGGCGCTCCTGGAGAGAGTTACCATCATCACTGTTCTTCCTTTGCACTACCAAGCCCTCTTACTACGTTTATTTTGCAAGTGTAATACTGGTTAGTTTTGGCACAAAGAGTTTGTAATTAACTTCTTTCAGGGCAGCTTGCTCTAAGCTCTCTGTCTGGTGCATTTGTTTGGGCGCTAGATAATGTGTTTTGGAAATGCAGTAAACAAACTACTCAGGGTCATCGTTTACTCTTCACCTCTGCGTAACCTTAAACCTAATACACATAACTTCCTTGATGGCAGCACCAAGCATTTCTTCACAGGGTGCTGCAGACCTTCACTGAGATCAGAATGCTTCTGTCTCGGAGCTTCTGCGGCGAGTGGAGGCCCTGGTCCCAGGCATCTGCTGGAGCCCCTCTTCCCCCTCCGCTCCCATTCTCCAGTTGTCTTCACTCCTTGATACTATGCTTGACTCTCCCAATGTGGTACCCAATCCCTTCTCTTCACCCAGCACTATCCTCACCTCATGGGCTCCTGGTATGCGGCAGAAGGGAGTCCGACTGCTGAAGGGCAAGTCAGTCAGTAACCGCCGGTATCACTCAGTCCTAGCGTCGAAGGCGGGTTCTGCTGTGGTCCTCTGCCTTCTATGACCATCTTCTATGTGATTTGGGGTCTGCGACATGTCTCCAAATCAAAATCAAACCTGCTGTCCTTGCCAGTCTTGAAGATTCGACCCTGACACAGTATGGCATTGGGCTGAAGTGCTTCGCTGAATTCTGTGATCAGGAGCAGGTCTCAGAAGACGAGAGGGTCCCAGCTAGCGAGTTCCTACTGTGTGCCTTTGCGTCGGTCATGGTGTTGGAGGTGGTGCAACAGTCAACGCTGAACACTTGGCTAGCCAGACTGTGCACTTGGCCCTTATTGCAAGGAGCTCCATGGAACCTTGCATCCAGTGATCGCATGGACATGATCAAGAAAGAAGTTTTGAAGCAGACCCTGGTCTTGTCCAAGAAAGCACCACGTCCACCAGTAACCGTCCCTCATCTTCGAGCTCTTGCAAGACACCTGGATTTCTTGAACTCCTTTGATATTGCTGTCTAGACTGTTGCGTGCACTGCCTTCTGGTCCAGTATGCGTTTAGGTGAGGTTTTGGTGGACTTGGCCCACTTCTTTGACACTGCAAAGTCTCCCTCAAAGGCTATGGCCCTGATCTCCAGGGAGTTGCGCGATGGCCTCCCTTCCTTGTCATTCGATATTCCCTGGACCAAAACTACAAAGAATGAGGGTGCAACCATGGTGGTTACCCCTTGGGTCAGCAACCCAACCTGCCTGGTTCAAGCTCTCCAACTCCACTTGCATGCCAACGCATTGTCGTTGGATCTGATGATCCCCTTCTTTGCCTTTTCAAGCAGTTCCAAGTTCACATTCGAACCTTTGACCCAGACAGCGTTCACAGAGCGCTGCAATGAAGTGTGGAGAAGGGAGGGGTTCAGCTGGTTGACAGGTCATAGCTTTCGGATCGGTGGTGCGACTGAGCTGTTACTGCAGGGTAGGCCTCTGGATGTGGTCCAGAAGCAGGGCAGATGGAAGTCCTCCACCTTTCTCCTTTACTGGTGATTGGTGGATAAGACCATTCTGACCTTTCTGGGAGATCATATCTCAGCCACAGATCTGTCGACTTCATCTCAGTATGACAACTTGGTTCGCTAAATTGATTCAGAGTCCTTAGACAAAATGGATTAGCATCATGTCTGAGTCCTTTTGGTTGGAGCGCTTGCTCCACTCTGCCTTCAGCCAAGGGGGTTCATCTCGTTTGGGGCTTGACTTTCACTCTGCATGCACTCCATTGGGGGTTTTGCACCTCAAACGAGACTGTTGACCTGAGAGATCAGGTTTCTATTTCCAGTCTGGATACTAACGAGGTCATTTTGGAATCCAAATTTCATTCCTGGTGCAGATCCTGATGTGTTTTCACAGATTCCCAACCAACCCATTATTCCGGATGTATCGTGTCCTTTTCAAGACCTTTCTCTCAAACCCCCCACATTACCAAAACACACTGTGTTATGTCTAAATGCAGACTAAGCATTTATCTATCTATTACACACCCCCTCTGAGTAGTCTATTTGTATCTTAGTGAGCGGAATTTAAGGGGTCAAGGTTTGAAGTCATAATGAAATATTGAGCCACAATGCCAACCATTGCAATTGTGATGACCTCATCACCATGACATAATAATAGCATCTATTTGTGTGTGATTGATGTTATGTATTTCTCTTTGTTGTTCTTTACACTTGTGTGTGGTTGTTATGATCAGGTCTGGACTTTGCCTCATGTATGAATCTAGACTTTCACCTCGCTTTACCTTCATGCCCACCCCCTCATTGCTAACACATGTAGCTGACGTGTCGTCTGTAATATTAGTAATCACCTCCACTTTTATAGTATATAGTCTCAGCGGAATGAGGAGAGTTGTTCCTCATTCCGCCTCTTGTCTTTACCTCGAATACATTGTCCTCTTCCCTCGTCTTCATCGCTTTACTCTTGTGAACGCCTCGCTTCATCGTCCTTGATCCCTTGAACCTTGACATTAGGCGGAATCTGCTTTATAAGCGACCCGTTCTATCTCTCAGAGAGCAGCTGCATGAGTTACCTTGACCTAAGCGCTCTACCCTCCGCCATCCTCGTCAGACTAAGCTGTAGTCGGGCTAATACCCTGTTGGCGAACGTTCCACGAGTGGGCATATCCCATATTCCTCCATCGCTACTTGTGGCTTCATCACAGCCCTGGTTGAAAGGTGTAACCGACGGATTGACGTCGCACCCGGTACCCAGTAGCAAACCCACGAATTCTTATTCCTCCGCTCTCACCATTTTCCCCTTTGGATCAAATCCCCTCTAGAGCTGGTTATACCTGCTATAAGACCCAGTAGGGCACCTAGAGTTATCCAAAGTTTCCCAATCCTTCGCCTCGTCCATTCGAAACCCTGGCTTACCACTCGCCCACCAAATCAAGTAGTAACAAACAAAAAAGACTAGTTACCATTGACTTTCATCAAAAAACCCAACGAACATACCCCCGAAAGAAAGTGGTCGACCAAAAATCGTTGCCTTTGACCTATAAAAACCTATTCCTCTTTTCACCCGAATTCAACGGGAACATCCACGACTTCGCCACATACTACGACATTCACCCGCTTGACGTGCTTGGTTGGCCTAGTGAAGAAACGTGGTTCGAAGCAAAACCTACTTGGTGAATGAAACTGAGGGCCCATCAAGGATTACCCGTATTTGATCACCACGCTCGAATCCTAAAAAAACTTAACGCCCAACTAGTGAACCTCATTGAGGAGGCCGAAGTATACTACATCCTTTTCAATAACATTAGCCCCGACCAAACTCCTGAACCCGAGTTCTATACACCCAGCCCTGAACCCGAGGAAATTCCCTACCCAAGTCCCGAACCAGAAGAATAATGGAGACAGAACTAGACTTTACCAGCATGGACCAATCGGGCATGCTCCAACATCTCACTCGGATGGCCCGCGAACAACGAGAATTAAAGGCTAAATTGGAAAAAGCCGAGCAGGATCTCGTCATTGGAAGCACGCAGTATGCAACGCTTCAGAGCATGTTCCAAAACCAAACTCCAGTAATCAACGTCCCAGCCCCAGTGGTCACGTTTCCCCAAACCCTCACCGTCGGAGGGAACACCAATGCTAAGGTTGTCAAACCTGAGGCCTTCAAAGGAGAAAGGGGAGCTGCAGCCAAATCGTTTATCCAAGCGTGCGAGCTATACTTCATGGCGCGGCCAAACGAATTCCAAAATGCAACATCAAAAATTCGATTCACCCTGCTTTTGCTCCAAGAAAAGGCGGCCAAATGGGCACAGCCAATAACCCAAGAAATGCTGACGCAATCCACCGCGTTGCGAGCATCGAACTGGAGTAGCTTTAAGGGAGAATTTGAACAAGCATTCTTCGACCAAGACGAAAAACGAGTAGCGGCCCAAAAACTCAATAAGCTACACCAAACTCGGTCAACGGCCGAATACGCAAGCGAATTCAGAGAACTAGTAGCAGTGTTAGGATGGACCGAAGATAGTCAGCTGCAGCACACGTTTTACGATGGGCTGAAATCGCATCAAAAATGGACGATCCAGCAAATCTGGCGACCCTAATCACGACGGCCATTAAAATCAATAATCGGCATTGGAGCCGAGAACAAGAAAAGAAAGGGGAGACCGGAGGAAAATTCCTACGAGCAAACAACCTCCTAAAGGAAACCCTTTCGTAGGATCGAGAACACCCGCCCCATCGTCCCAAGCACCGAACGACTTTGCACATACAGTCCCAGTACCCATGCAAATCGACGCAGCCCGAAGAGGACCGATAAGCCAAGCAGAAAAGGATCGTCGAAGAAGGGAAGGATTGTGCCACTACTGCGGAGAAAAGGGACATATGGCAAAAGATCATAATCTTCCCCAAAGACGCGCCAACCTCTCAGCAACCAACCCTTGGGCCCCAAAGAACCCTGAACCGGTCGTAGCGGCTATTCAGGATAAAAACCCATTCGCCAAGTTCATGGCAGCCGTCGCTCTAGCTAGCCAAAATCTACAATCCTCTAATCCCCAGGATTTTCCGCCCAGCACTGTTTGACTGTGCCAAACCGTGTTCTCTCCAGTAGTCGTATCTTAGGTACTCATGTAAACAGGTCAAATATGAATCACATGCCTATGGACCCTTCTGCGCATTTGATCGTACCTACGAAAATGACAACTAGAAATGTCACAGCCCTCACTACTGCAATGATCGACTCAGGAGCAACGTCGAATTTTGTAAATGAACGATTCGTCACCACCAATAACATCCCAACTCAGAAAAAGATTTTCCCACGATATCCAACTGCAATTGATGGCCATTCCTTGGGAACAATCGATCGAGAAGTAAAAACGCGATTAACCATGGGAGATCATGAGGAAACAATAACAATGGATGTCGCAAATATCAGAAATCACCCTGTAATCTTAGGAAAACCCTGGTTGCATCGGCATAATCCACAAATTGATTGGAGAATTGGAAGAATAACCTTTCACGATGTCTACTGCTCGAATGGATGCCTGTGCTCCCAAGCTGATGTGTATGGAAGACCATCTGGGGAACCAGACCCGATAGAAATCGCGGGATCAGAAGATCTTCCCACCGTCATTGCAGGAACTAGCATCGCAGCAAAAATCGCGGCAAAAAATATGGAACCAAATGAGAAACTTGTCGAAGAACTCGTTCCTCCTGAACTCCATGATTACCTGGATATCTTCGAAAAACCTCAGGGAGTCCCGTTACCTCCGCATCGTCCAGGTTATGACTGCGAAATAAACCTAAAAGAGAATGCGGAGCTCCCAAAACCGAAAGGTCTCTACCATGGTACCGAACAGGATAATCGAGATCTGAAAGAATGGTTGGACGAAATGTTGACAAAGAAATACGTCCGACAGTCGAACTCTCCAGTAGCATCGTCATGCTTCTTTGTCGGAAAGAAAGATGGAAAGAAACGTCTCGTCATAGACTATCGCCCGATCAACGAAATCACGATTCCCGATCAAGGGCCCATCCCCATGCAAGGAGAACTCATCGACTTCTTCAGAGAAAAGGATTGTCTGACGTCCCTGGATCTAAAAGAGGCTTATCATAATATCCGAATCGCTGAAGGACACGAGTGGAAAACGGCATTCAAAACACGATACGGGCTCTACGAGTGGACCGTCATGCCATTCGGACTAAGAAATGCCCCAGCTCAATTCCAGCGATACATGAATAGCGTCATCCACGATATGTTAAACGAAACCGTAGTAAACTACTTGGATGATACAACCGTCGCAACCAAAGGGAAAGAGATGAACATCCAAACGCTTAAAACACTATTCCAACGATTCAGGACAAACCACCTTTATTGTAATGCAAAGAAGTGTAAATTCTTCCAGGAAGAAGCAGAGTACTTGGGACTATGGGTCACAAAAGATGGCATTTCGATGGATAAGCACAAGGTGGAAGCCATCAAAGACTGGCAACCTCCAAAATCCGTGAAGCAAATTCAGGAATTCCTAGGATTCGCAAACTTCTATCGACGCTTCATCCAAGACTTCTCTAAAATCGTCAGACCTCTTACGAATCTCCTCCAAAAGGAAGTTGCCTGGGAATGGGATGCCAAGTGTCAAGAAGCATTCGATCTCCTGAAAGAACGCTTCACAACAGCTCCAGTACTCACACATCACGATGTAGATAAGCCCGCGCTCTTGGAAACCGACGCATCGGGATACGCTTATGGAGCAATCCTTTCCCAAAAGGCTGCCGATGGAAAGATACACCCAAACGCATTCATGTCCAAGTCGATGACACCTGCTGAACGACGATACGACATCTATGATAAGGAAATGCTGGCAATCGTGCGTGCCCTGAAGTACTGGAGACATTACCTGGAAGGAGCAAAATTTCCGATATGAATCCTGACCGACCACAAGAACCTGGAATATTTCAAAAAGGCGCAGGTGTTAAACCACAGGCAACATAGATGGTTACAAGAGCTCGCACGATTCGACTTCACAATCGAATACAGACCAGGTACTAAATCAGGCAAACCAGATGCACTGTCGCGAAGGTCGGATCACCGTCCTGAAGAGGAGGCAGAAGAACCGTCCTTGACGCTCCTCCCACCTTCAAAGATTGTGGAAATCAATGCAAACAACGACGAAGAAGTCATGCTAGCAAGTGATCGAGAAGTCGTAGAATTAATAATGACGACACTAGAACAAGATCCTACAATCGAAGCTGTGCTGGCGTACCTCAACGGCAATCCGTCCTTCGCTCCAAAAAAGGTCCAAGACGAAATGAAAGACTATACCCTTGAGCAAGGAATCCTGAAATACAGAAACCGAATCTACGTACCTAATGACGAGGAGATCAAACAAATGTTACTCCAACTCTATCACGATTCAGTAATGGCAGGACATCCAGGACAAGCAAAGACGCTCGACTTAGTGAGCAGAGGGTACTATTGGCCTTCACAAAAAGCCTACGTCAACCGATACGTCGATGGCTGTGACACCTGTCAAAGAAACAAACCTCAACATCGATCAACCGGCCTTCTAAAACCTCTCCCAGTTCCAACAGGACCATGGCAGGATTTGTCGTACGACTTCATTACAAAACTCCCGAAAACCAGACAAGGCAACGACACGATTTTGGTAGTAGTGGATCGACTGCTTAAGGAAGGACATTTCATTGCGACCAAAGAACTAGGGTTAGACGCTAAGAAAACAGCGGACCTGTTCATAACCAATGTGTGGAGATTGCATGGAACCCCCGCAAGGATCGTATCAGACCGAGGACCACAGTTCAACGCTCCGTTCATTAAAGCATTCTACAAAGGGTTAGGGATTGATCCAATTTATTCTACCGCGTATCATCCCCAAACCGACGGGCAAACCGAGTGGACGAACCAGAACGTCGAAGGATTCCTCCAAATGTATTGCAATCATCGACAAGACGATTGGGATGAACTTCTCCCTTTCGCAGAATTCGCGTACAACAATTCGATCCATTCGTCAATCGGGACATCTCCATTCATGGCTAGTCGAGGGTATAACCCAATGTTCACCAACATGCCTTCGGCCGCGCAAAGTAGTCCAGAAGCTCAAGAAAGACTGGAACGAATCAAATTCCCCCAAGAAGAGATCCAATCAGCAATGACAATGGCACAAGAACGGCAAAAACGATTCTACGATGAACACCGAGATCAAGAAGCCGAGTTAGAGGAAAACGATCAAGTTTGGCTTGAGTCAAAAAATATCACGACCGATCGACCCTCGACAAAACTTGCCGCTAAGCGATTAGGCCCCTATCGCGTAAAAAAGAAAATCTCATCACATGCATACGAACTCGACCTTCCTTCTATGATGAAAATCCACCCCGTCTTTCACATCTCTCTCTTGACACGATACGAAGAAGATACCATTCCAGGACGTGTTCAACCAACCCCTCCACCAGTAATTGTCAACGAAGAAGAAGAATGGGAAGTCGAAACCATTTTAAATTCACGATACTATCGAGGGAAACTCCAATATTTGATCAAATGGAAAGGATTCGACGATAGTCACAATTCTTGGCAGCCCGAAGCCGACGTCGAGCATTGTCAAGAATTAGTGGAAAAATATCATTGAAGGTTCCCAGGAGCATTTAGTCCTACCAATAAGCCTCTTCCTCGTTCCTCTCGTAATCGTCCTTAAGGAGGGGCAACTGTGATGACCTCATCACCATGACATAATAATAGTATCTATTTGTGTGTGATTGATGTTATGTATTTCTCTTTGTTGTTCTTTACACTTGTGTGTGGTTGTTATGATCAGGTCTGGACTTTGCCTCATGTATGAATCTAGACTTTCACCTCACTTTACCTTCATGCCCACCCCCTCATTGCTAACACATGTAGCTGACGTGTCGTCTGTAATATTAGTAATCACCTCCACTTTCGTAGTATATAGTCTCAGCGGAATGAGGAGAGTTGTTCCTCATTCCGCCTCTTGTCTTTACCTCGAATACATTGTCCTCTTCCCTTGTCTTCATCACTTTACTCTTGTGAACGCCTCGCTTCATCGTCCTTGATCCCTTGAACCTTGACAGCAATGGTACCTCTACTGGGTTCTGGTCAAAACAATGTTGGAGTTCAGTCTGTTGACCAGTCCAATGGAGTTGTAGGTTCAGTTGAAGTGGTGTGGGGAGTGTGAATGTGGAGACTGAGGGCAGGAACCCTTGAGTTCTCCTATTAAATAAGGAATTGTCCATTGAGGGAGTTCTTCTTTCTAGTTTCTCATCTTGTAACTAAAAATGTATGACCAACCTGTAGAAGTGGTTGATTTGGATTACAGAAAGCAATCATCACTTTTCATTGTATCTACCAGTACAGTGCACTTGTACACTATTGTCCCCATCCGCTACTCTAAACACAAAAATGTGAGAGAGGAGGGAAATGTGAGGCTAGGGGTTATTACATAGATGTCTGTGCATGATAGCTTATCTAACTACAGGTACTCTGTTTGTCTGACTGTAGATTGATCATCAAGCTATGAGTTCTCCACCGCTTTGGCTATTGGAGGCTGATGGAATATCTCTGGTAAGTGACCCTCACCTTTATGGTTCCAGTTGATCCTTCTTGGCCTTGTTTACCCCTTCCCACAAGCTGCTCATGCTCCCACTGTATCAAGGATGCTTTTCTTTTTGCATTTCTTGGGCATGACGCTGCTGGGAGACATGCCTATTATTGGCACTCTAGTCCACAAACACTAACTACTCAGCATGATAGTTGAGTGGGATCCATAGAGTGTATTGGTCCCTGCAGTGTTCATCCTGTTCCAGGGCTGGATGCAAAACCTGCGGACACAAGATGAGTTCCTGACAGGCCAGAGGGTACCAAGACCCAAACTCACCACTTTTTGAGAATATCCTAGTCATTTAGTGAGAGTGTAATTGAGGAGGCAGTGGCTAACTCTGATTCCAAAGGCCGTGTGCAGCACATCTGCAAGCTCGTGCAGAAAAAGGTCTGGTGGACGCCAATAAGATACTATAGAACTCATGCCTCAGCAGATAATTTATATCCTTTCTGCAAAATAATCACCTGACAATGGACTACCTGTAGTGTACAGCATCACCCATGACTGTCTTTAAGGGCAATGACACAGCCCATAGTTCTCCACTTGGCCAAAACTTGTTGGACCATTTTTTTGGTAAAGTCGATATGCTTGGATATCATTCGCATTGGATAGCAGAAGGCTTTGGTAACCGTGGGTTCTTTGACAGATGGATGTATGTATCGGCAATGCCCATCTTGGGAGAATGAAGCAGGAGAACAGGAGAGGTGTTGTAATGGGGGCATTTGGCGTGTTGGATGGGTGTGGTGGCTTCAATGTGTGGGATGGGAGAGGGAAAAGTGGAGTGTCAGGAGCAGAAAAAAATCCAAGGCAGTCTACGATTTCAGAATTATCTGTAAGGTGCTTAAAGCCAAGTTGGTCATGCAGGCTTGCTTGCAAGCCTATTCTGACTGCCTTAATTTTAATTGACCCGCTGGAAGATAGGCATGATGAAATCTATACCTTTATATGTTTGTAGATATTTGGCCTGAAACCCAAGGAATTGATTGTCCTCAGGCTCTGACCCAACTTCAAGGTTGGTGGGTTCCAATTGAGGCTCATGCTGTCTGCCAGCCATACCTCCATACCTCAACGGTTTCTTGCTGAGGGACTGAAAGGTGAAAAAAACTTGGTTTCCTTTTGGCTTGATGATTAGACAGTGATTGTAGGTTACTTAAGACCTTCTGGTAGAGGTGAGTTATCACCCTGTGCAAAGCCTTGCTCAACACTTCAATGAAACACTCACCTTTTCAGCAAGCTAGGAGTCTGGATCAAGGAAAACTTGGCAAAGTTCAAGACTGAGAGATGCGGCAAAGTTGAAGACCAAGAGAAAAGGGGATATGGGTTAGCACAGCAAGAGAAAGATGCTTGTGGCCTGGACCCATGTCACACAAGGCATGAGTTAGGGTTGAGTGCAGATGTTTGATTATTTAGCTGATGGAGGACTTGAGAGAAGCTGTTATTGTAGGGAAGTGTTTGACTGGTGTTTTGGAAATTTTGAAGCATGGTAGTCACTTCAGAGAGCCAATTCTGTTGAGGTAAGCAATAAGCATCAGTGTCATTAGTAATCACGGAGTAGATTATGCCGTGCTGCAGACTATGGACTGTGGCACAGTTGAGTGCAGCTACTGCAGACTGTGGCACAACCACTGCACCTACTGTGGTGTGGTCTGTGCACGACTGGGAATCTTCTCACATAGTTAGTATTTATACCCATTTGTACAGTAGCTAGCTCCTCAGAGTTCAATCCTACCCATCTACCACACTCAGGTGAAACAGTAGCCAGCTGCTGCACACCCAGTGCGTAATCCAGTAAGGAACTCCTGTGCTACCTTTCATCAGGTTATGGGCCCAGCCCTAATCTATTAGCACAGATCTAACACAAAACACTGGATTACTTCAAGGTCATCATGGCATTTCAAGCCTACACCATCGTCTTGCTAGCTGCCTTATTCACTCTAGGCCACTACCTCAACGTTGAAATTCAAGTCCCCTTCCTTGTCACCCATCACACCTGACAAAGCAGTCACCCCAGAAGGCCCAGCCTACTTTGTAGCTGACACCATTTCCATCGCAGATAGCAACACCCTCATCGACAGCGAACTCGAAGAAGGTGAAATCGAAGTAGACCCCTGACCTTTGACCTACCCAACATCCCAGACCTACGCATCACCGGCATTCCCATCAACAGGGAATATCTCAGCATCAACCACCATCAACCTCAACCTCGTCAACGCCCTTCGCAATGCCCTCCAAATCGACTCAGGGGAATTAAGTGAAGAACTTTGGTTCATTCGCAAGCAACGTCAAGAACTGCGAGAACAACGGGAAGGAGCACATTAAGAATCCTCAGGTCAATACTACACCTAGCTTGGGAACTCTATCAGGAGAAAACGACGATCTCCTCTGCCACAAACTGAACTGGAAGCCTGGGATAGAGAATTACAGCATCTTATGGAACCCGACCACTACAAGCAGATCACCAACACCTTCCTTGCTGCTACCCAAGCGTTGACGATGCCACCTTTGCTGTATATATGCTCTCAGCCCTCCCTCGCTCATGGGACTCCTTTTGCTCCACTCTCTACATCTCCATCGACAACCTGAAGAAACTCACCCCAGAAATCATTCGAACTCATGTCCAGTTCAAATCTGATAGTCGTGAGCAGAACCAACCACTTGCACGTGCAGCATCGCGTACTGACACCTGCAAATGATGTGGCAAACAGGGCCATTGGGCTCGTGATTGTCGTGTCAAGGTGTCTAGTAGTGGTTCTGGTTCTGGTAGTCACCCTCATACCTTTGCTTCTCATCCTCCCTCCTCATCCAATCCTTCCTCCTCTTCTTCCTCATCATCATCTGTACCATCCAAGTCTCATTTTTCCTCTCGCCCTCCCACCAAGAAAGTCAGTAAAGCAAGTGTAGCTTCGGTGTCTGAGACCCAATCTACCCTTTTCTTGTATGGTGGTGTGTGCGACGGCAGTAAGACTAAGTCATCGAATGATGAAGTCGAATGGGTACTTGACTCAGGATGTACCAACCACCTATCTCCAGAATGAAGCGACTTCAACTATGAGAGGTATGAATCGTTGACTCCACCAACTAAAATCCTAGTCACAGATGGAGAATCTATGGAAGCGATCAGATCAAGATCATGCAACTTTGAAGCAAAAACTGGAAAATCATGGAGACCAGTAGAAATTTGACATGTACTGTATGTGCCAGCAGCAGCAACTTGATTACTTTCAGTTTTGAAGTTAGACCAAGAGGGTCTCAAAGTTGAATTCAAAGATTCCAGCTGCACTATCCGCAATAGGGAAATAGATCAAGTCATAGCTGACAGACATATGAAGAATCGGGTCTACGTCATAACGTTCAAGCAATTGCCTAAGGCCTTATCAGCTAGGCAAGAACAAGTCTCTTTTGAGACATGGCACAAGAGATTAGGACATATTGGGGTATCCAATCTCAAGTTGCTCACCAGTTGCAACAACCTACCAGTAGTCAAATCAACCATTCCATCATTGCCCAAGGACTTTATACGCGAGCCTGTATTGGAGGCAAACAACAATGCATTTTGTTCAAACAGTCTGAGTCCAGAGTGACAAGAAGACTGGAACTCATCCACTCTTACTTAATGGGACCCATGAAGATGCAATCTCTTGGAAGTCAGTCTATACCCTCTCCTTTCTGGACGATTACTCGGAGCCCACCAGAACATACTACCTACCTAACAAGGAAGGAGAGACAGTCCTCAAATATCTTATCGACTATGTCGAATGGGCAGAAAAACAAACAGGAGAGAAGGTCATAACCCTGCACACAGATGGCGGAAGTGAGGACAAGATGTGCAAGAACTTCCTCTCCAGCAAAGGAATAACTCATCAGGTCACGAATCCACACACACGTGAACAGAACAGTCGAGCTGAGCGATTACAACAGAACGCTCATGGAAACAACCAGGACAATGTGCATAGATGCAGGATTACCACCACAATTTTGGGCAGAAGCATGTGCGTATGCTGAATTCGTGAGGAATAGGATTTCAAAAGCGATACTCGGAAACAAGAGCCCCTTCGACGTCTGGAAGAAGGTTAAACCAGATGTCTCACAACTAAGACCATTCAGCTGTATAGCATATGTTCACATCCCGAACAACGAAAGAAGGAAACTAGATGCAAAGTCTATCAAGACAACGTTCATTGGTATTGAGCCTAAAACACCACCTCGCCAAGTTGAGAAGAAGCCCAGAGCAGACAAGCAGAGGCAAGATCATAGTACCACAATCAGTCCAACAAAGGTCAGACCTAGGAGAACAAGGATCCAGACCAAGCATATGGTCATACAACATGATGATCCAAAGAAGAACTACCTAGCGACCACAGAAGACATTGCCTACACATTTGCAGCAAGAGGAGCAGTCAACTCCTCTGACCCATGAACATACTCAGAAGCCAAGAAGTGTCCAGATGCAGAACAATGGCAACAAGCTGCACAGGACGAATACGATTCGCTCATAAAGAACAAAACTTGGGATCTGGTTGATCTCCCTGAGCGAAAACATGTCCTGAAAGGCAAATGGGTCTTCAAACTGAAATACAATGCAGATGGAAATCCAATCCGTCATAAAGCAAGATTTTGTGTCAAAGGTTATGAACAAGTTCCTGGAATCAACTACAATGAAACTTATGCACCAGTTGCTTGATATGAATCGATGAGAATGCTCCTCGCTGGGGCAGCGTGTAACGATTGGCATGTACACCAAATGGATGTCAAAACAGCATTCCTCAATGGCGAAATTGAAGAAGAAATTTACCTCACCCAACCAGAAGGATTTGCACAACCAGGACAAGAAAACAAAGTCTGTTGATGGAAGAAGGCACTATATGGACTAAAGCAAGCTCCACAGCAAGGGAACGAGAAGATTCATGACACTCTTCTCAAAATGGGTTTCACCCTTACCAAAGCTGATCCAGGGGTATACATCTATCACGTACATGACAAAGGGGAGAAAGAACCCATGTTCATTATCCTATATGTTGACAACGTTACACTCATTGCCAAGAATCTTCAACTCCTCAAGAAAATCAAACTCGAACTTACTAAGGAATTCGACACGACAGATGCAGGTGAAATATCCTACTATCTTGGAATTCGCATTACTTGAGACAAGGCCAACTAAATAATGTATCTGGACCAACAGAAATGTCACGACCTTGATCAGACGTGATGTTATCAAAGACGCCGATGGATCGGAGTAAGGAGATAAATTAAGTTATATCCGGGTTTCGCCCGCTACCCTACATGAGGCAGCATTGTTAGGACGCGTCAGCGCATCAGTCAGTGTATCAGTCATGGCCTCATGGTATTCGTATGTTTCTTAGTAAGTTATGATCATGAGTTGTAGAACGTTCTTTACTATTCCGCTACCTTCCGGTCTCTTCTATACAACTCTCATGTATATAAATACTAGCCTAGGTGAGGAGGGTTGTTCCTCACTTTGCCTCTTGTATACTACACAGTCAAAGTACTCCTCAGCAATCGTGCTAGTGTGAATACGTTCGCCTAGTGATCTCTCTCTGTTAACCATTCGACAACCTGCACTCCAAGTTTTCCCTCCAGTCTCAGTACCAGACCTTTGACCGACGCCGAGGTCTGACAAGAAGTTCATCAATGACATACTCAAACAATTCGGAATGCAAAACTGCAAACCAGTAAAGACGCCATTCAAAGCCAATCTTGAACTCTTCAAATTGGAGAAACCAGTTGAAGAAGTCAATCAAAAGTTTTGGAAACTCTATCAATCAATCGTTGGATCACTCCAATATGCAGCCAACGGAACTCGTCCAGACATTGCCTATGTCACAAACAAACTAGCACAGTTCAGAGTCAACCCGACAGAAGAACTCATGACTGCAGCAAAGCATGTTCTTCGCTATCTCAAAGGAATGACAGAACTGCAACTGAAATACCAAGGAGAAGCAAACGTTAAAGCCTACTCCAAGGCAATAGGCTTCAAGAAGCCACCACCTGAAGGATAATCTGACTCAGACTGGGCAGGAGACCCTAATGACTCAAGATCCACTACTGGATATGTGTACATCCTTGCAGTGGGAGCAGTTGCTTGGAGAAGCACCAAACAATCCACCATTGCACTCTCATCAGTCAAAGCTGAATACATGGCATCAATGGAAACTGCAAAACATGCCAAATGGCTCAAGACTCTCTTCACAGAGATAGGTCTTAAATTCACAGCAGTTCCAATCTACATTGACAATCAAGGCGCGTTAGATCTTCAACGCAACCCAGTATTTCATGGACAGTCTAAAGCATAGATGTCAAATTCCACTTCATTTGAGATGCACTTGAAGAAGGTTTCACTGACACCATATACATACCCACAGGAGACCAGACTGCAGACATATTCACCAAACCACTTGGATCCATACTTCACTATCAACATCTCACAAGTATTGGATTAACTAATGTCTCAACAAAGGGGAGTGTTGAAGTAAGCAATAAGAGTCAGCGTCATTTTTAGTAATCACAGAGTAGATGATGCTGTGCTGCAGACTACAGACTATGGCATGGCTGAACGCAGCTACTGCAGACTGTGGAACAACCACTGCACCTACTGCAGTGTGGTTTGTGCACGACTGGGAATGTTCCCACATAGTTAGTATTTATACCTGTTTGTACAGTAGCTCGCTCCTCAGAGTTCAGTCCTACCCATCTACCACACTCAGGTGAAATAGTAGCCAGCTGCTGCACATCCAGTGTGTAATCCAGTAAGGAACTCCCTGTGCTACCTTTCATCAAACCCATGGCTTTAAACATAAGGGGCACATTCTGTCTGAAGGAAAACCTTTGGTCAAGAGGTTGGTGATTGGATTGGATGTTCATAGAAGGAGAGATGACCAGAGTTTGGGACTGGGTGGAAATATATAACTGGAAGAGTTTAGCATCCCTGTACTTCAGCAATCATCCCTTAAAATACTTCCTAAGGCCCTGAACTCCAACTCATGACCCATTTAAAGATCCAGTTCTCCATGAGTCCATGATATAACCACTATGACCTCCATTGTTCAATCTCTTGTAGGAGATTGTCATGAGCACAGCCAAACATGATGTTATCAAGAAATGCTGACAGATCGGAGATGGAGTTAAGTTATGTCTGAGTTTCACCCATCACTCTACACAAGGTATTGACAAGATGGACGCATCAGTGCATCAGTCCATGCATCAGTCAGTGCCTTATGGTATTCACCTGTTTCTTAGTAAGTTGTGATCATGGGTTGTAAAACATTCCTTATTGTTCTACCACCTTCCGGTCCCTTCTCAATGTCTTTTGTGTATATAAATTTTAGCCTAAGTGAAGAGGGTTGTTCCTCACTTTGCCTCTTGTATTATACCAGTCAAAGTACCTCTCAGCAATCATGCCATTGGATGCTCTCCTTTGGTGGTCTGATTCTGTTAACCAGCTAACGACCTGCACTCCAAGAACCTCAAAGCACCCATCACAAACCAGTCCTCTGACCGATGTCAAGGTCTGACAGAGATCTAGACCAACCTGAATCCCAAGTCCACCCTCAACAACCCCTAATAGTCATTGCTGAAGTAACCAAACCTTGATACCAATACCCCTTTATTTTTCAAGGTCTTGGATCAGATAACAAAACAACAACACCATGTCACCATTTCAGAAAGCAACCCTGGAAAAACAAGCATGCTAGAAAACAGAATATCTTACAGCAGTGCAACCTCAAGTACATAAATCAAACTATCAGCACTGCCAGTGTCACTTTAGAAAGTACACAACACAGGAATGAGGAAACTGTGTACTATACTAGGACTGTTTCTTCATCTTCTGCCTATCTGTTCAACCCCAGGCTGGGTGAGCCAGGCCCCCCAACAATGCCAACCTGACTGGCACCCCAAGGGTTAGGTACAAAAACCAAAAGCACCCTAAAACTGTGTGGAGGTGCACACCTGTAGGTGAGTACTTGCCAACTGGCAAAAGGAGGCCAAAGGCACTCCATAGCTGCACCATATACAGAAAAAACTGGGCCTTGCTTGGACTTGAACCCAGGTCTTCAATTCTAAAAGCCTGATATCCAATGGGTGACCTGTGACTAATAAAAAAATACTACTGAGGCCACCAGCACACAACACCACAGGAAGCAATAAATTATGATGCTCTAGCTACTGAGCTATAAGGCTGCCTTGAGCAGACCTGTGCAAGTAAAATATACCAGTGTCCACAGTAAAATGAAACAAATTGGTGGCCTGTGGCCAAAGGAAGAGGAACGGTGAGGGATTGTGGCTCAGAGCAAACATGGCTCCAAAGTGCAAAAATCTTGAACAGAGTTGAACCACTACCTTGTGAACCCATAGACAGGCTCAATAAGGGTCCCATCCTCAGCCTGTGCAGGATGCAAGCAACAAAAGACGTTGCTATAGCAGAGAGAGAAGAGGTGGGGATGGTGATGAAAGGTGATTGTATTAGCTGGTCCCATACATCCCCTGTCCACCCACTGTAGAACTCACTAGGCCATGAGTCCTTGCAATTTTTTGGAGTTCCCAGTAGAGGAATATCTGAGATGCACAGTGCAATATGAGGGAGGTGGGTGGAGGCTGAAGTGGTACAAAGAACAAGATGTCTAAAAAGGGATGTTTAGCTGATAATAGACCTGAGGTTGGTAGCTGTTGCTGGAACTTGGCGAGGGATGATTGTGGCTGGGTGGTTGGTGGGTTGGGGATGACGCCTTGTGCTGCAGTCACTGGACCCTCTGCACTGGTGGGATCCCATTGTGGTTCTTCCAGACCATCAGCTACAGGGCGTACCAGGCAGACATAGCTCGAACTCAGCAAGGATGGCATTTTCAATGTTGATGGGAAGCTTGCACAGGCCTATGAGGTCAAAGGCCACATAGAAGGTCAGAGCAAATCTGAGACAGGAGGTCAGCAGTGTGCTTGGGTGGGAGGTATTCAATAAACCCCTTTTACACCACAGACACATCACTTTTCAGAACTTGATGAGGAACTCGTTTGAGAGTGCTAGGTCTTCAGTGATGAGCATTTGAACAGAGTCAAACACAAGGAGGATATGGCAGATTGCGGAAGCTGGGATATGATGGGTGCTAGACAGCCAAACATGTGGTTTGACTGCATGTCATTTAGAAGTGACTTAGCAGCTGATGGGTCTGCTTCTAGCTGTCAAGCAATTTTTCCTGCCATTAGAGTGTTTGCACCCTTCAGGAGCTATCACTGCCCAATGTGACAGCAGCAGGCCAGGTGAACAACAGGGTCAGTGCCAGTCCATACTGAATGATGTGAGATGGTTATAACAGGATTGTTGCAGCAGGTGGAAGATGAATTGTCCTCCCTTTTTTCTAGTATCAAGCAATGTTGCAGTGACCCCAGGTTGATGAAGATCAGGGATACATTATATGCTACATGGGAAGCTGAGGTCATGCATTGTAAGGTCAACAGACATAAAAGCTTGCATTTGATCTACAATCTTCCTTCTGACCACAGCCCATCCACTACATTCTCCCCACTAGATTCTCCCCACATCTAACTCTAATGGAAAATCAAATTCCATTCCACCTCCACCCTCATGCTCTGCCTCCTCCTCTCTTCTTTTTTAGTCAGACCCTCTCCATGGGATGGGTCTGGAATCTTGCCACCAAATCACTGTGCCTGGAATATAAGCCTACTCTGTGAGGGACCAAGTCTACAAAACCCAAAGCAAATATTACAATTCCTGAGCTTGTGGCTCTTACTCTGTAAGCTGGTTTTCAAGGAAGTTTTGTGTGTGATTGCTACTGAATGATCATGTAGCACACAAAACAATATTGGCCAGTGCTGGGTGATACTCTTCACCAAATTGGGGTTGTTTCCTGAGATGAGGATTAGGCCAAGAAGGAACAAAGAGGAATAAGGAATGGAAATGAATAAGAAACAATGTGTAAAGGCTTGATTTAGGTGCATTGGTTGAGAAAAATGTACACTCCTCATTTGACATAACAAATGGTGTGAATTTGTATTGTCTACTGCATTGTTGTTAGCTCATAAATATAGATATACACCACACAAAGAATACAGGAAATATTTTTAAACAGCTTCGCTTACTAGGCATAGTTTGGGCTCATTAGATAGTTAATATAAATAAATGGAATAGGGGTGTGGTCCAGCAATAGCAAGAACACCCAGTATTATTTGAAATGATTTATTGCTTACACTTTCTGTCTTTTATACTGACTGTACTGCACAGCAATCACCTCAATGGCAGTGAAGCATATGTCACATGCTGTGACAAAGCCAAACCCATGTAGAAAGCGTAACAAAATAGGATATTTATGGTTTCAGGTTCAGAAGATAGTGTGGATTTTCTGCCACCTTGCCTTACACACCTCCCTCCACCTTGCCACACCACCTCTCACACCACCCACTACCTTGCTACACCACCTCCCACACCACCTCCCACACCACCTTGCCACACCACCTCCCACCACCTTGCCAGGCCTCCTCCCACCAGAATCTTGCAGGACAGCCCCGCCACCTTGCCATACGACCTCCCACCAAAGGCTGGCAGGAGAGTCCCACCACCTTGCCACACCTCCTCCCACCCCAATATGGTGTGACAGTCTCACCAGCCCTGCCATACCACCTCCCACCTCCCACCAAAGACCTGCCAAAAAAACCTGCCAAACCCAGGCCAACCCAGGAGGGAGGCTCAATAACCTTGAACTCCCCAATTACTCAAGTGTAAGAGGGGCTCTGGAGACTGAAGATCTAGAATCGGCCCTGGAGTCAATCGGTACCATGCTGTCTGCTTTGAATGCTTCTGTGAAACAAGTTTAGGGTTGCACTGCTCTTGCTGAGGGATGCTTGTGGTTGGTGTTCTTTGTACCGGGTTTGAATTTATTTTGGAAAATACACACGTTTGGCCCTTTCCAAAGCAACAAGATCAATGTATCTTGGTATTTAAGGCATGTGTACACTTTAAATAGTGGGAGATGAAAAGGAAACAGTCCAACAGATGGGGATTAGGGGGTAGGGTTTCAGGACTGTGGTTCAGCCAGTCCAAGCAGTTCCTTGGCATTGGCAAGCTTTTCGCATAGCAAGGAGATCAGGATGATTAGAAATGAAATCTTTAAGTGCAGGATTCTCAAGTGACTCCTCAGCAGATACAAGATTTCTTTTTGCTTATATTTTGTATAGCTACTATTGGAGAAAATATCTATAGGAAGTGGAATACACCTAATATGAATGGAACCATCAAAATTTTAGTTTTTGTATTTACAGGAATTCATCATCCATGTAAGTGTGTAATGTGAGCTTCATGAGTAGATCAAGATGACATAGAGATATACTTTATTTGTAAATAACTATCTACAAGTACAATTAGCCATCTAGTTAGCTAATGCAAAGCTGATGTAAGTTGGGTGGTTCTATGGACAGGCAAGAGCCCTCAAGAGACTGCCTTCTTGTTAGGGAACCGTGGGAACACGTCTACATGATGCCCCACTTTTGAATATGTTAATCTGTCCTTTCTTTTTCTCTTTCACACAAATATATTTCTGTTTGCTTTTTCGTTTGTACTCCTGCGATTAGGAAATGAAAGGTCTCACTCTCGTTATTGTAAAAACTAAGTAATTACCTTTTACGGACCAGTCTCATTTGGGAAACCAGCCTGATGTACATTCTCCATTCCTCTCGTTGAATTCGCCAAATCGAACCTCCTAAGTTCAAGGAATTGATGAGAAGTCTCTGTCTTAGTATTAATGATGAGTGTCAACAAGAATACTCAGGCTGCCACCACTCGATTACCCATTTAGGCGATAAGTGCCTGCAGCATGTGCCTGTGCCAACAGCACATCCCCGAGTCTTCCCCCTCATAAGCGAAAGGACTAGAATGTTGATGAACGATGTAGAATAGTTTCAGATTGTTCTCGTACATTCCATTGTAGATAATAAATACCACTTTCGCGATAAGATAACCCGACAAGCCTTTTACTCACCTCTTCACCCAGAACACCCCCACGTGTACCCTAATCCTGCAACTCTAGGGTGATACTCAGATGCCCTACCATCAGACCTCTTGGAATAAGAGGCTCCTGCGTTCCTAGCACAACTAAATCTAGGAAGCATCTGCCATCTTTTTTCTTTTTCTTTTTCTTTTTTTTTTTTTTGTGGAGGTCAGAAAATCGATTTATCGACGAACTGACGTGCTGGTGTTCCTCCACAGTTTGTGGCCGTGTGGCCCAGGGTCCTAACAGTGCGGGGATCTATTGGGTCTCGCCGTCTCTACGCCCTGTAACTACCTGCTAAAAAGACCCCTGGGAATTCCACATTTTCGCTCACTGGTCCACCTTTTGGCTCGCTGGGTTACAGGCTCGACAACATACGTCCACCCGTACGGTCACAAGAGCTTTTCGGCCCTTGGAGATGGATCCTTCAGGGGATCGGGTGCCCGGTCAGACCGGCCCTCCTCCCTTTCAGGCTGCTACGTGCGCTTTAGGTACAACTCCTTGGTGGCTTTATGGTGGCTGCACCCCCAGCACCCTGCTCCTGCCATCCTCGGAGGGGACTGTGTTGGGAATATCCGAAGGAGTGGGATAGGGCGATTCCCACTAGGAGAAATGCCCCCCGCATTTCTCCCATTACCCTTTGGAGCATTAGCATTAGTATAAATAGTAGTTCGATTACTGTGGCGCTTGCCCACAAAGAGAAAGCCATCTACCCATAATCTGCAGAATCCCAAAATATAGCCCCGTCCCGGTAGGAGCAGACACTCCTCCATGTGGTCACAGCCTCACTAGCTCTCTTTCCCTGTGCTGCTGTCGTGGCTCCCTTCAGTCTTGCGACTGTGAAATCCACCTTGGCTCTCGCCTCCAGCGCGGAGCGCCAGACGTTTACTGCCATTCCTTGCCGGATTCGGATCTCATCGAAGTGGGCACGGTTTTTCAGCTTCCATATCGTGAAGGCGGTTTCGCTGATTATAGTTGTCCAGAGTCTTGTGCCAGCTGGGTTGCCAGCAGTTATCAACACTGTGCCTAGAACCTCTGGGAACGTCGGGATTATTCTAAGCCTGTTTGGTATGAGGTGTGACCTTGCGATCAGGTCTTGTGCCTCCTGCCAGAGTCTCCTCCTCCAGAGTGCATTGTCGCACTGGGTGAGGATATGCTCTATGGATTCAATCACCCCACAGTTGGAGCAGAACTGTTTGTCCTCCCAGCCTGGTCCCCATTTGCTAAACATGGTCCATCACTGTGTTCTCCTGTGGATTGCCATCCACAGGAAGTCTGATATCTCCCTTCTAACATAGGGTTTTCTCAGACTCAACCATATCTGTTCATCGGAGATGCGCAGGTTATGAAAATCGCTCAGCACTTCTCTTATCCGTTCAAGGTTGAGTCTCGCGCTTGTGCCCTTGGGTTCGGGTTTGCTTGCCCAGATCCACTGGTACGTCTGGCTACATGTCAAGGAGGCCAGTCTAGCCATGTTCAACTGCCATTGTGGGGGGACCACCGTAAGTGGTTCCTCCTCTCCATCAAGTTCAGCACCCTGTTTCGCCAGTGTGTCTGCCCTCTCGTTTCCATCCACACCCAAGTGTGCTTTTACCTTCTCGAATGTGGTTTCCGCGGTCCTGGAGCAGACAAGGAAGATTGCTTGCTGCCAACAGTCCGCGTTGTGGACGTTCAGCCACCCGAGGCCTTCCCATGACCTGTGGGTTTTTGTCATTCCCATCATCACGTATTGTGAGCAGTCTTGATCTTAATTTGGCGGTTCCTGGGCGCTTTGTTCAATGCCCAAACTACCGCCATTAGCTCCACCCTGTTGTTGGTGAGCGGTGTACTTAGTACTCTTGCCGCTACAGTCAGCCCCTCATGCTTGCTGTAGATGCCGAACCCCACTCGTTGTGCGTTCGTGGCAATGTCTGTTGCTGAACCATCCGTCCATATCTCTATTTCCAGTGCATTCAGCTTGGCTTCTCCTGTCCTGTATGCAGGAAGGGTATCGGCTGGGGGGGCTTTCCGAAAACGCATATCGCGCTTTCTATTGGCCCTCTGTGGGTTGCGGACGGGTCTATCGTCACCGGTAGTCCCATTCCTTCGTCCCTTGCCGCCTTCTCCTTCCTTCGGTGTGTGAAGGAGAGGTTGGCCGGTCACAAATCTGGGGTTGGCTCTGGGCCTGGTCCTCTGAAGTACCAGGTCCACGGCCTCTATGCATCGTAGGTGTTTCTTACATGTGCCTCCCACTGCGGTTATTCTTGTCATGTCCGCCAGTGTGCTGACATGGTGCATGTTCCTTAGCAGTCTCATCGCTGCAGAATTCTCTTCCTGCAGCGTGAGATCTGTTGTCTGGGATAGCCATACTGGTAAGGTATCCCTGGTTTCTAGTGGCAGGTGTAGGGCTTCCGCCCTAACATCATACCTCTGGAGTTCTTTGAGCATGGCCTGCAGGTCTCTGGGGAGTCTACTGGTCTTGCCCAACGTTTCCTTCCATGTTTGTAATAGGATTGTTTTCACCCTGGGGTCCGTGGCTCTCCTGCTGGAGATGCGGATCAGTTCGTCTGCCCACAGGGGCCTTTTGCCTGCAGGTGTGCTCCACTTCTTTGCTGCCATAATGCAAGCCATTCATGCATGTAGCTTAAATTTGGGGACTCCCAGTCCTCCTTGTTTAATAGGCATCTCGACCACCACCATGGTGGTTAGGCCCCTCTTCTTTCCGGCCCACATCACCTGGTGTGATGCCCAGCTGATCCTAGCTACGGTCTCGTTTGGAGGATCGTTTGTCCCAAGCATGTATTGTGCTCGAGACTGCATCAGGAAGCTTATTATAAGTCTCCTGCCTTTTAGGGTCATGCGCTTGCATGACCACTTGTCAGCCGGCGCTTCAATTTTGGAGGTGATTGGTTCCCAGATTTGTTCCTCGGGGACCCGGTTACCCACTATCCCTCCTAGAATTCGGAGGGGTTGAGTGTCTTGCACGAATCGGGCATCCCGGGGGAGCCTCTCGCTTGTCCTGATTCTAGTCAGGTCTAGTAATTTCACTTGACAGAATCTCTTTCTGTAGTCTGTGGAGCCCATTGGCAAGAACTCCATTTTCAATATGTTGAACCAGGCGGTCAATGCCAGGCACCACTCATCCGTGATCGCCTGTACTTTCATCCACTGGTCGTGTTTCAAAAGGTACAGTTGTGTGTCGTCTGCGAATAGGCAGACAACAAGTCTGTCTATCATGTCAGGGATCGAGATCCCTTTTATGGAGGACCGGCAGATAGACTCCACTAGGGGTTCTATCGCTAGATTGAACAAGAGGCACGACAGGGGGTCCCCCTGTCTCACGCCTCTCCTTACCGCAAAGGGTTCAGATTGTTCTTGGTTCACTAAGACTCTCGTCGTTGCATTTTTATACAGCGACATGATCATTCTGATCAGGGCTGTGGGGGCCCTGTATGCGTGCAGCATCTCAAGCAGGTATAGGTGATCTATCCTGTCGTATGCTTTTTCTTGGTCTAGGGCCACTAGGCACCCGTCCCTTTCAGTCTTGTCGCATAGCTCTTTCACATGCTTTGCTAGTTTAACGTGGTCCAGGATGTCCCTTCCTGGCACAAAGCTGGCCTGGTCCAGGTGTAAGACTCTGCTCACGTTCTGAACAAGCCGTGTGGCTAGAACCTTCGTTTGAAGTTTGTAGTCACATCCTAGTAGGGTTATGGGTCGGTAGTTCTCTACCTGGTCCCTCCTTTTCTTTTTGTATAATAGGAACATCAGTCCCTCTACATACTTAGCTGGGGGAGCTCATCCTGAGGCGATCTCGTTCCAGACTTCAGTTAGGATCTTCGTTATGTCCGGACAAGCCAGTTCGTTGTCCCTCTTGTGTTCCAACTTCTGTAGCCAGAATTTATAGAACTCATATGGTATTCCGTCTTTCCCAGGTGACTTCCCGTTCTGAGCAGCTTTAATGGCCTCCACTGCCTCCTCGGGTGAGGTTTTGGCTGCGAGGTCCTCTCTGGCCTGGTTCATGAATTGTTTGCCAGATGCGGTGGCTTTCATCTTGTCGATCGCCTTCCATCTTTCTTGCGACATCTCTGGGACCTCTTGGAGCCTCTCGTGGTGTCACCTGGCAATGTCCAGCATGGTTGCGGTGTCCCTTGCTGTTTCGTCTTGTTCATCCTTCAGGGCTTTAATCATGGAGGATTCCCTTATTGACTTCCCTATGCTGAACCAGTATTTATTCACTGACTCGCCTTTTTCTGTGAAGCGTGCGGCTGATGATTCGGTCGCTCGATTCAGCTTGGCAGTTTGGATGGTTGCTATGCTCTCCCTCAGGTGGCTCTCTTCGAGTTTTAGCCCCTCTTGGTAAGGTCATGCCATCTCTGTTTAAGGGAGTTTAGCTTTTTGCTTCTCTCCCTTCTCCTCATCAGCTGCCTGTCACTCAATACGTTCTGTATCGCTTTCTTGGCAGCTATCCAGGACTCACAGGCATTGTGCCTCATCATCCTTTGGCATTTTAGTAGGATGGAGCGGCATTGCTTCATGGCCCACTTGTCCTCGAGATCTTTGAGGTTCATCTTCCATCGCACCTTCCTGATCTCTGGGGATTCGGCATCTAGGATTTCCATTACTACCAGGTAGTGGTCGCTAACGGTCATGGACACGTCGATCAGGTGGTCTGTTGTGCGTTCTCCGATCTTGGATGAAACAAGGATCCTGTCC